>JAJPUD010018092.1:0-29565 GCA_023553655.1 Myrmecobius fasciatus
CAGTTTTTGATATTTCTGTTGCCCTGATCTCAATTTATTTCCCCATTCTTCTTCTAGCTCTCTTTTGAGATTCTTAATGCAATCATCCAGGTAAGCCTTCTGAAAGGGAGACCAACTTAAGTCTGCCTTTGTGGCTTCATCTGGGATTGTTTTCATAATGTCAGGATCTGGGGACTGTTCTATTTTTTCTGCGTAAAAGCTTTCTATGGTGAGAGCTCTCTTCTGCTTCTTGCTCATGGTTTAAAGTTGGGATATTGGTCAAAAACAGAGAAAACTGCAATGATTTGTATTTGCCCTGGGGCAGTTTGCCGAGTTGACTTCCGGTCTGAGGCTGGTGGGGCTAGACCACGTTTTCAGTTTCTCTAGATCCACCCTTTACCAAAGGCAGATCTGTCAAAGCACCTGCCCGCAAGCAGAGCAAAGTGGCCCAGGCGTCTCCCAGGGGCTTCCTGGGTGCCTTAAATCCGGCCCTCTATCGCAGCCCTGACTTCCGCCCCGGCTGGAGTCTGATTGCGACCAGCAGCCGATTTCCCCTGAGGCTAACCTTCTCCGGAGTTCTTTCCAGGTAGATTTTTGATAGAAGTGCATTGTAGTCCAAATGTTTGGTGGAGCCTTCACTCACAAACCAGTTCCAAGGCTCACTTTGTCTGGGTTTGAGGGAAGGTCCCAAAGGAGTTCACAGAGAAAGCTGTCCGCAGTTCGCCATCTTGGCTCCGCCCCCAGAAAATAATTTTTTAAAAAGGATGTCCTTAGGATTCATTTTCCTTAGAACTAAAACCTCCCTTAATCTACTGTGCCTGTAATTCTCCTTTCCCTTTTCTCTTTTCTTTTCTATTTATCTGCTGAGTAAGATAAATATATCTTATATGTATATATATTTATTATATATATATATACATATTATAAATATATTTCTGTACCCAACTCTGTATATTCTTTCTTCTTTAAACCAATCCAGGTAAGAGTGATATTCAAGTCATTCATTCCCCCCCTCACTCTTTTCTTATTGCTTTCATAAACTTTGACTTGTTCATCTGAATTATATAAGAAGATGAGATGATTTTCTTTTTCTTTTTTTTTTTTAATTTGCAAAACATATGTATGGGTAATTCAAAATTAACCCTTACAAAGCTTTCTGTTACAAATTTTTCTCCCTACTCCCTACCCCTCCCCTAGATGGCAGGATATCCACTACATGTTAATTATGTTAAAATACTTGACAAATCGAATATATGTATACGTATTTCCACACATTGTTGTGCAAGAAAAATTGTATCTACAAGAAAGAAAAATCAGAGAAAGGAAACACAATGCAAGCAAACATCAATTGAGAGGATGAAAATGTTATGTTGTGGTCCACATTTCACACCCCTATCTCTGGGTGTATATGGCTTTCTTCAGTGAACATTTGGAAGTGGTTTGAAGCATTTCATTGTTGAAGAGAGCCATGTCCATCAGAATTGATCGTCATATAGTATTGTTGTTGCTGTGTATAATGATCTCCTGGTTCTGCTCATTTCACTCAGCATCAGTTCATGCAAGTCTCTCCAGGCCTCTCTGAAATCGTCCTGCTGCTCGTTTCTTAT
Source organism: Myrmecobius fasciatus (assembly GCA_023553655.1). NCBI lineage: Eukaryota > Metazoa > Chordata > Mammalia > Dasyuromorphia > Myrmecobiidae > Myrmecobius > Myrmecobius fasciatus. The sequence goes on from JAJPUD010018092.1 coordinate 1,587, forward strand.
AGAACAATAATATTCCATAATATTCATATACCATAATTTATTCAGCCATTCTCCAATTGATGGGCATCCATTCAGTTTCCAGTTTCTAGCCACTACAAAAAGGGCTGTCACAAACATTTTTGCACATGTGGGTCCCTTTCCCTCCTTTAAGATCTCTTTGGGATATAAGCCCAATAGAAATGCTGCTGGGTCAAAGGGTATGCACAGTTTGATAACTTTTTGGGCATAGCTCCAAATTGCTCTCCAGAATGGCTGGATCCGTTCACAGCTCCACCAACAATGCATCAGTGTCCCAGCCTTCCCACATCCCCTCCAACATTCATCATTTTCTTTTCCTATCATTTTAGCCAATCTGACAGGTGTGTAGTGGTACCTCAGGGTTGTCTTAATTTGCATTTTGATGAGATGATTTTCTCTAACTTTCTCTTTTCTTTTAGGGCATTCCATTCCCCCATCCCTTTTCTACTGTTTTTTTTGTTTTTGTTTTTAATTATCAAGACCAAATAGAAGCAGTCCCAGACTTTCTAATTTGACTACTTCTATGACCACTGATACATGTATCACCTCACATATTAAAATTTAAGCAATTGATCCTTGACTAGTTCCTATAGTTGTTTATTCATGTCTAACTTCTTAACTTCTGTGTTTGAACGTGAAGGTTTCTATGCAATTCTGGTCTTCTCAGGATTTCTTGGAAGTCTATCTTATTAGAGGTCCATTTTCCCCTGATAGCATTGTACTCAAGTTTTGTCTGGTAAGTTGTTATTGATTGTTAACTTATAGTCTTTGCTTTCAAGCTTTCTCTTTTTAATAATGGTAGCTGCTAAACTGTATATTAGAGTTGTTCAAGACTTAATTTTTTTTCCTGGCTGTTGAAGTATTGTGGTGGTGGTGTTTTTCCCCACTGACCCAAGGATTTAGATTTTGGCTATAGGGTTCATAGAAGTTTTCATTTTGGGGTTACTTTATGAAAGTGACTGGTAGATCCATTCTACTACCACTTTGACCTCTGGTTCTAAGAGGTGTGGGAAGTTTCTTTTTATGAATTTTTTGAAATATGTCTAGGCTCCTTTTTTGGTTATGGTTTTCAGGTAATCCAATAATTGTGTGTGTGTATCTCCTTACAACTTCTAACTCACCTTTTCTTTTATTTTTTTCAGGTGCTTGTTTTAGTATTTCTTTGTTGTCTTATGGAATTACCAGGTACTATTTGGTCCATGTCCATTTTCAAGAAGCTTGTTTTGTGGCCAGGATTCTGTACCTCTTATGCCAAGCTATTTTGTAACTAACATTTTTCTCCATCAAGTGCAGTAGAACCATCATAGTTAAGATCCTCTGGTAGAGGATGCAGAAATGGCATTATACTAAATTACATAAAAGGAATTGAGGCTTATTTCATCCTTTTCAGAAAAAAACACTATTGTAAAGTCTCTCTAACAAGGTGTTTCTCATGCATAAATCATATAATGATTGAGTTAGAGCAAGAAAGGAACTCAGAAGCCATCAAAGCCAGATACCTCACTGTTCAGATGAGGAAAATGAGGCATAAAAAGTCAAGTGTTTTGCCCAAGATCACACAATGAGAAAATGTCTGAAGAAGGATTTGAACTTAGATATTTTGGATCCATGTCTAGCCCTCTACATACCAAACACTCTAACCCTACAAAATTCTCTCTTACTGAATAACTCTGTAATCATAAATATCAAGTGAAATATCAAAATAAGGAGATGAATTTTACCAAAGATGTCTAACATATTACTATCATGAAGGAAATTCAGCACAGAGTTCAAATTTAAGAGAAATTTTCTGTGCATACTGACCATCAGAGAACTCCCTGTTTGTAGATAATATTGTTCTGGTTGCATCAAGGCCTGGAAACCTAGAGAGACTTCTGGAAGAGCTCCTATAACCACTAAAAAGAGTTAAACACACAGGGGGAAGGAGGAAATCTATAAAGAATGCCTATTGTTCAGATTATGACATTCAATCGAATGGACCAAAATAGTGCCTTTAGATTAGTCTGTGTCTGTTTGGCTGTTTTTCTGTCTCTCTCTCTTTCTGTGTGTGTGTGTGTGTGTGTGTGTGTGTGTAAGACAGAAAAAAAGAGAGAGACAGAGAGACACAAACACAGAGAAACAGATACAGAGAGACAGAGACAGTGACAGAGAGACATAGAGATAAAGAACATGAATGCATGGATAATGAGTTGAGGCCAGAATTAAATATGGGAAAAGAAAACTGAATTGCCTTTAGGAAACTGAAAAGCTCCTTTCATGTATTCAAAACTTCTAGAAACAAAGGCCTCATCATTTTAATATTAATTTTTCATCCATGTTGTTACATAGCTGTGAGTCATGGAACATTACAGTCTCTAAGGAATGAAAAATTAGTTTCACACATAGGGCAATAGAAAACTGCAGGGTGAATGTGAGCAGGCTGCCAAATAAAACAAATTAGGAACCCTGAAGAAGAAATGGAGTAAAGGATATTAACAGTGCCACCCATGTGGCAAGAGTGAAGAATAAGTGGTATGCAAGTAAGGCCAAGGTGATACAATGTTGTATACAAGGTGTTGAGTTCCTACTCTTTGAAATTCTTCAAGGAGAAGCTGGATTACCACTTGTCAGTAGTTTATAGTAAGGATTCTTTTTATGTGTGGATTGGACTAGGTGACTATTGAGGTCCCTCCCAATTCTCAAATACTGTGATACATTTCTGTTGCATCCTATTCATTCATTTTCATTAATTCTTTGTATTTTTTAATCCTGTGCCAGTTGAATCCAAATTAGCACAGTATCTGGCACATAATAAGTGCTTAATAAATATTTGTTGAAAGTCATTCCCCAATTGATAAATGGTCAAAAGGTATGAACAGACAATTTTCAGATGAAGAAATTAAACTTATTTATAGTCACATAAAAATGCTCTAAATCACTGCTGATTTAGAAAAATGCAAATTAATACAACCCTGAAGTACTATTTTATACTTCTCAGATTGGCTAAGATGACAGGAAAAGATATTGATAAATGTTAGAGGAGATGTGAGAAAACTGGGACACTAATGCTTTGTTGGTGGAGTTGTGGAATGACCCAGTCATTCTGGAGAGCAATTTGAAATTATGCTCACAGGACTATAAAACTCTGCATACTCTTTGATCAGGCAGTGACACTACTGGGTCTGTATCTGAAAGAGATCATAAAAGAAGAAAAAGGACTCACATGTGCAAGAATGTTTATAGCAAGGAACTAGAAATTGAGTGGATGCCCATCATTTGGGAAAATGGTTGAATAAGTTGCAGTATATGAATATAATGGAATATTATTGTTCTATAAGAAATGGCAGGGACAGAGGACCAGCCCTGAGGTCAGGAGGAGCTGAACTCAAATTTGACCTCAGACACTTGACACATGCTAGCTGTGTGATCCTGGGCAAGTCTCTTTAACTCCAGTTGCCTAGAAAAATAGTTTCCCTTGAAAACTACATGAAACCAAGTCTCTGAACGGAGTCTAATGGAAAGAAAATCCTCTCCAGCTCAAAATAGATTGAAAAAAACTTCAAGAAAGATCAGTCTCACCAGAGTGAAAAGGGTGTTTAGCCCAGATCAGACAGACTACGGGAAAGCTGGTGAGAAGGTCTTAATCCCAGCAAATCAGCATCTAAAACCCTCAGTGCTAGCTCAGCAGAGGAGCACAGCAAGGGGCAGCTTTCAGTCCCCGCTCAGAAGACAAACTGGGAAACCAGGCTATTTCCTGAACAGAGCAGGCAAAGCTACCCCCTGAAAACACAAGGGGGCGCTGTGCTCAAAGATGAGGCTCAGAGCTGCACAGGAAGCTTGGGACAACGCCCCCTGTACCTCAAGGGCAGAGCTCAACCAGAAAAGTAAAAAAAAAAAAAAAAAAAAAAAGGAAATGCCAAAAGAAAAGGAAAGAAAATGAACAAGAAACAAAAAAGAAACCTGACCATAGGAACCTTCCATGGTGACAGCGAAGACCAAAACACCAACTCAGATGAGAATAGAATGTCCCCAGAAGAAATGTCAACAAGTGAGATAAATTCATCTCAAACCCAAAGAAGCTCCTTGGAAGTGCTCATAAGACTTCTAAAAAATGAGAGGTAGAAGAAAAAATGATAAAAGAAATGAGAAGTATGCATGAGAGAGTCAATAGCTTGGAAAAGGGAAAAAATTCTCTGAAGAAAACAACTCCTTAAAAAGTAGAATAAATCAAATGGAAAAAAGAGATACAAAAGATAACTAAAAAAAAATCACACATTAAAAACCAGAATAGGGCAAATGGAAGCTAATGACTTTGTGAGACAGCAATAATCAATCAAATTAAAAAAGAATGAAAAAAATGGAAGAAAGTGTGAAATACCTCATTGGCAAAATAGCCAATCTGGAAAATAGACCCAGAAGAGATAATTTTAAAATTATTGGCCTACCTAAAGGCCATGACCAAAAAAAAAGAGCCTAGATAGCATTCTACAGAGGAGGAAATACTAATTGAAAGAATCCATTGATTTCCTCTACAAAGAGATCCCACAAGGAACGCCATTGCAAAACTCCAAAACTATAATCTCAAAGAAAAAATACTGCAAGCCACCAGGCAAAAATAATTCAAATATCAAGGAGCAACAATCAGGATTACCCAAGCTTTTGGCAACTTCTACAATAAAGGATCAGAGGACCTGGAATATCATATTTTGGAAGGCAAAGGATCTGGGGTTACAACCAAAAATTAACTACCCAATGAGATTCAGCATCATCTTTCAAGGGAGAAGATGGATCTTCAATGAAGTAAGAAACTTTCAATCATTTTTATTGAAAAACAAAACAAAACAGAATCAAACAGAAAATTTAATCTACAAACACAGGACTCAAGAGAACCATAGAATGGTGAACAGGAGAAAATATATATATTCAAAAGTTAAACTGTTTGCATCCCTAAATGGGAAAATATAATCTATAACTATTGCAAAATGTATCTGACCACTAGGGAAGACAAGAGGGGCCATCACATGGACTGAGGGTATGGTTGTGAATGAACTCTGATGTGATAACATAAAAGAAAAAGACATTAAGGGGTAGGAAACAGTCTGTACTGGAAAAAGAGGAAAGGGGAGGTATAATGGGACAATTAGTTCACATGAAGAGGTGCAAAAGATCTATTACAATTGAGGGAAAATAGGGAGGAATATGAGCATTGTCTGAAACTTGATCTCAGCAGTTTTGGCTTTAAGAGGGGATACCTCAATGATTCAGTTGGATATAGAAATTTATCAGTTGGATATAGAAATTTATCTAACCTTATAAAAGAGCATAAGGAGAAAGAAGAAAAAAAAAGGAGGGACAGAAGAAAGGGCAGAAATACTTTCAGAAAATCTGATTCCAGGCCCTTCTATCCTTCAGTGTGGAAGCTGACAGATCCTGTGTGATTCTAATGACAGTTCCTCAGTATTTGAACTGTTTTTTTCTAGCAGCTTGTAATATCTTTTCCTTGGTGCGATAGTCCTGAAATTTGGCCACGATATTCCTTGGGGTTTTAATTTTGGGGTCTCTTTCAGGAGGTGATTGGTGTATTCTTTCAATACCAACTTTGCCTTCTGATTCTAAAACATCAGGGCAATTCTCTTTCATGATTTCCTGGAAGACAGCATCGAGGTTCTTTTTTTCATCGTGATTTTCAGGGAGTCCAATAATTCTTAGATTGTCTCTCCTGGATCTGTTTTCCAAGTCAGTTGTTTTTCCTAGGAGATATTTCATATTTTCTTCTATTTTTTCATTTTTTTGTTTTTGTTTGACTGATTCTTGAAGTCTTATTGAGTCATTCATTTCAATTTGTTCAATTTTAATTTTTAAGGTATTATTTCCTTCAGTTATCTTTTTTAGGTCCTTTTGTAACTGGCCAATTGAATTTTTTGGTTCATTGCAGTCTTTTTCCATTTTGCCAATTTTATTTTTCAGTGAATTGTTGTCTTTTTCCAATTCACTAATTTTATTTTTCAGTGAATTGTTGTCTTTTACCAATTCACTATTTTTATTTTCCAGTGAATTGGTGACTTTTTCCAATTCACTAATTTTGTTTTTCAGTGAATTTTTGTCTTTTTCCGATTCACCAGACTTATTTTCCAGTTTTTCACATCTCTGTTGCAGGGCGATGTTTCCTTCTTGCATTGCTCTCAGTTTATTTCCCCAATCTTCTTCTAGCTCTCTTTTGAGATTCTTTATGCAGTCTTCCAGGTAAGCCTTCTGAAAGAGAGACCAGCTTAAGTCCACCTTTGTGGCTTTATCTGGGATTGCTTTCAGAATCTCAGGATCTGGGGACTGCTCTAGTTTCTCTCCATAAAAGCTGTCTATGGTGAGAGCTCTCTTCTTCTTGCTCATTATGTTTAGCTGAGGTATCAGTTAACAGGAGGGAATTCTGCAGCCCCAGCAGCAGCAGTGGTAGCAGTGGCAGCAGCAGCAGCAGCAACGATTTCAATTTGCCCTGGGGCAGTTTGCCGAGTTGACTTCTGGTCTGGGGCTGATGTGGCTAGATCCGCACTAGGACCACCCTTTCAGCTACTCTCAATCCACCCTTTATCAAAGGTAGACCTGCCAAAGCACCTGCCCGCAAGCACAGCGAAGTGGCCCAAGGGTCTCCCAGGGACTTCCTGGCAGCCTAAAATCCTCTGGTCCGTCCCAGCCCCGGACTTGCACCCCGGCTGCGCCCTGGCGTCTGAGCACTGGGAGCTGCTCGATCCCCTGCCCGTCTAAAACTGACCTCAGAAGTTCTTTCAAAGTAGATATTTGATAGAAGTGCGTTGTAGTCCAAGTGTTTGGTGATGCCCTCACTCCAGAACCAGTTCAGAGGCTCAGTTTGTCTGTGTTTGAGGGAAGGTCTCAAGAGCTTACAGAGAATGCTGTCTGTAGTTTGCCATCTTGGCTCCTCCCCCCAAAGGGCAGAAATACTAAGGGAAAAGGTAAGAGAAGGGGGGAGGGATTGATAGCAGATAAAGTAGTAAGTGAAATTAAGCTTTTAAAAAAACCACTAGTAAGAGAAGGGGGGAAAGAGGATAGGAGATAAGGTAGTGGGTGGGGTGGGTAAAAAAAAACAAGACTAAGGACAGGGTGGAAAGAAAGAACAAAAGTATAGACAAGAGAGAAAATAGGATGGAGGAAAATACAGAGCTGGTAATCATACTTGTTAACATGAATGGGATGAACTCTCTCCTAGCAAAGTTGATTAAAAAACAGAATCCTAAAAAACAAACAAACAAAAAAAGAAACGATGAACAGTCTGATTTCAGAAAATCCTGAAAAGACTGATGCTGATTGAAGTGAGCAAAATTAGAAGAATATTGTACAGTAACAGCAAGATTATGTGATGATCAACTATGATAGAGTTGGCTCTTCTCAGCAATGCAGTGATTCAAGACAATTCCATTAGATTAGGGATGGAAAATGCTATCCACATCCAGAAAGAGAACTATGGAGACTGAATATGGATCGAAGAATAGTATTTTCACCTTTATGTTTGTTTAATTGTTTTTTCTTTCTTGTGATTTTTTCCCCTTTTGGTCTGATTTTTCTTGTACAATTATGGAAATATGGAAATTTATTTAAAAAGATTGAAGAAATGTAACCTATAACAAATTCCTTGTGATCTTGGAGAAAGGATAGATAGCAAAGATGGACTGATAGCACAGACTTTGAATGTGAATCTGGTGATGAATTGTGTGTCTGTTGTCTGAGGCTAGGCTAGCTAAGCACAAAGAATCTCTTCAACAGAAGAACATCTCTACAACCAGGTAATGAATTGATTGACTACAAAATTCATGAAATGGCATTGTGTTGTGATGGTACTGATGGAAGCAAAATACATACTGATGAAATATATGATGATGAAACATATATAATGATAAGAAATAGATGTTAGACACGCTTAAGAATTTTATAATTAAATCTTTCTTTAAATTTTTTTTCATTCATTTTAAATTTAAAATGAGAAAAGAAAAAAAAAAGATTTTCACATACACGGAAGAACATAGAAGATTCAATATAAAGCAGTAAATTTCCATTTCAAACTGTTTACTTTTTTTTAAAAAAAGCTATATAATAAATACTACATCCTATTTTGAAAGCTATGCAGCTATTCTATGACTCCTTCTAAGTTTTCTGTTCTAAGTTGTGCACATTTTTTTTCTCCTTTTCTCCTCACCCTGTTCTCCAAAAGGTTAAAATTAAATGCAACTATATGCATCTCTCTCTCTCTCTCTCTATATATATATATACACATACATATATGTACACACACATATATACATATATGTGAGACCATATTAAACATGTTTCTATTTGTCACTTCTTTCTTTAGAGGTGGATAGCATCTTCTTTCACAGGTCCAAGTCATTTCACATACAAACTCAACCAGCTCATTATATTAATATAATCACATCATATATGTGATTACCTATCACAATAATAAACCACAACTTGTTTAACAATTCCCCAAGTGATGGGCATCTATCATTATATCCAATCTGATAGGTGTAAGATGATTTTATATCTATATATATCCTTTAGTCATTTATCAACTGGGGAATAACTCATTCTTACAAATTTGAAAAATCTCTTCATATATTTGAGAAATGAGACCTTTAGCTGAGAGATTGTCTATAAATGTTTCCCTCAAATTTTCTTCTTTCCTTCTAATCTTGATTACGATGGTTTTATTTGTACAAGAACTTTTAAATTTAATATAATTGAGATTATTCATTTTCCATCTCTCAGTGCTCTCTCTCTCTCTTGTTTCTTCATATATTATTCTCCTCTTCATGATTTGATAGGTATGATGTTCCATGCAATTTTACTTGTGATATTACCTTTTATATCTAGGTCATGTATCCATTTTGACATTATTTTGGTATATGGTTTAAGATAATGGTCTAGGCCCAATTTCGGAAAAGACTGCTTTCTAGCTCTCCTAAACACTTTTTTAACCAAATAATGAATTCTTATTCCCCAAATTTAAATCTTAATATTTGTCAAATACAAGATTACTATAGTCCTTTACTATGGTACATTTGTAAATCTACTCTGTTCCACTGATCTACCTTTCAATTTCTTTTTTTTAACCTTTTGGTTTCTTAGTATCAGATAGTTTTGATATTTATTGCCTTACAATGTAGTTTAATTCATTTTTTTCATTAATTTTTAAAAATTCTTGATCATTTCTTCTTCCAAATGAATTTTATTATTTTTTCTAACTTGGTAAAATAATTTTTATTAATTTAATTGGGGTAGTATTAAAAATAAATTAGGTAAACTTGTCATTTTTATTATGTTGGCTTTGCCTACTCTTGAACAATTAATAATTTTCCTTTTTAAAAATCTGACTTTATTTGTATAAAAAATATCTTATAATTATTTTCATATAGCTCCTGGGTAGATTTTCATAGATATACTCTCAGGTATTTCATATTGTCTAGTTATTTTTAATGGTCAAAAATAATATTGAATAATATTGGGGACATCTGGAATAGTTATCCTATTTATTTCTTTTAATTAAATCTATTTGAGCTTTATTTTTATCTAAGATCATGACTGCTACCTCTGTCTTTTGTACATCAGTTGAAGCATAATAAACTCTATTCCAGCCTTTTATTTTATTAATTTTAATTTTTTATTAATGTTATTTTAAAAAACAGAATAAGAAAAAGGAAAAACAGAAAAGGAACACAAAACAAAACAAAACATTGTCATGTCCCTTGCAGAATATCAGGGAGGATTCAAAATATATAATAATAAATTACCAGTTTAAGAAAGCATATATAATGGTAGAAGAAATTATATTCAGCAATGTCCATCTTTTCTTTACTTCTTTGTAGATTGTTTTTTTATTCTCTACTTCATATCTTTTTTTACTTTACTCTTTTTTTTCCTTTTTCACCCCCCCCCTTCCCCAAGCAGGCTATAGTTAAGCAAGGATATATCTCTATATAGATATGCATATATATATTTACACACATACACACACACATACCACTGCCCTCTCCCACATGCATACATACACATAGATCTTTCCTATCCCTGATAACTCTTTGCTTTAATTCTACTCCCTAACTATCCTTGGTATTAATTAAACTTCCCCAATCCCAGATCCTTCCTTTGTCTTCTTCCTCCACTCTGTTTCTCCCACTCCCCTTCCATCCTTCCCCTTTATTTCTTTACAGATTTTGGAGGGTGCTATACCCTTCATGGTATATATACCATTTCACAATTAAGAACCCTCTTCCCCCCTCTAATGACTCTGTCTATTCTTCCTCTATCTCATTCGTATAACATAATCACTATTTTTACTTTAACTGTGCTCCAACATTTCTTTTGAGCTACCCAATTACTGATGTCAATCTTAAACATGATATACATTTCCACATAAAAAATAATTTGTCCATGTTAAAGTTCCTTGAAACTGATCTTTGATACTGGGTCTTATATGTTGTTTTCTATTAAATTTGGATTTAGTTGTTAGGAACTCCTGAAAATATGCAAATTCACTGAATATTCATTTTTTTCTCATCCAATATTATGGATAATTTTGCTGGATATGGGATTCCAGAACCTGTGTTTTTTTATTGTGGCTGCTGATAAATTCTGTGCAATTCTAATTGTAGCTACAGCATATTTAGATTGTTTTTTTTTTCTTATTTTTTGCAAAATTTTCTCTTTGATCTGGGGGTTTCAAAATTTGGCAATATCCCTATGTATTTTTCACAAAGGATCTCTTTGAGGTGGTGATCAGTGAATTTTTTCTATTTCTAATTTTCCCTCCTGTTCTATCACTTCAAGACAATTTTCTTGGATTATTTCTTTACATTATTATGTCAAGGTTCTTTTTTTTTTTTTGGTCATAGCTTTCAGGTAGTCCTATTATTCTTATATTATCTTTTCTTGATGTAGTCTTTAGACATGTTATTTTTTTTTATGTCACATTCTGTTCTATTTTTTTCATTCTTTATATTCTGTTTTATTTCTTGGTCTCTCATAGCTCCACTGGCTCCCCACCCCCACCCCCACCCCCAGTCTAATTTTTAAAGTTATTTTCATCACTGAGACTTTGTATCTCCTTTTTTAGTTGGTTAACTCCCCCCCCAATCTTGTTTTTCTTGAATGTTTTTTATTTTTATTTTCTTCCTCAGTGGCTCTCATTTGATTTTTAAATTCTTTTTTGAGTTCTACTATAAATTTTCTCTGGATAGGGAGCCATTTAATGTTACTCTTTGGAGTAGAAACTTTTTTTTTTTTAATCTCAGTATTCTCCTCTGAAGATGAACTCTGGTCTTTCCTGTTCCCATAATAAATTTCTATGGTTGGGGTCTTTCTTATTTTTTTTTTTAAATGAGAAGTATTACTGTAAGTGCTCTAAAGGGGTGGAGTGGGGAGATGGTGCCTCTAGATTCACTTTACTTCTCTCCTGATTTAAAAGCTCCACCAACCAGCAGCAACCCTGCCCCACACCCACACTCACTTCCTGTGCTGGTTCCTTCTAGCCCAGGGCTGTGTCTCCGCAGCACAGCTGGGCCTGCCTGGTTGCTAATCAGCCAAGGTTCCTTCAGTCTGCCTGGATTCAGATTCCTGATTTTACATGCTGTCTGGAAAGTGAAAGTTTCTGTGGTTCCTGCCAAAGCTCCAGCCAAACCCAGCTAGCCCTAGCCCCAGAGGTCCCCACTAGGTGGGGCTAGTTGTGGAGCTAGCCCGGAGATGTTTGCACTCCATACTAGATAATCCCAGCCTGAGGTCTTTCTTCAATCTTCTTGGATTGTTCCTGGAGGATTCCTATTCTACCCCAAGCCTTGGTGTTTCACCAGTTGGTGTTCGCCCTGAGGCACAAATTTGTTCAGTTTGTGCGGGAAATCTGGACAGTTTGAAATTTACAGAATTACTCTGCCATCTTTCCAATATCTTCCCCTTCTAGCCCTTTATTTTAATTGTTTGTATCTCTCTTTTTTTATTGTGCTTCTTATAAGCAACGTGTTGTGGAATTCAGATTTTTAATCCATTTTTCTGCTCCTGTTTTATGGGTAAACTCATCCCACTCACATTCAAAGTTGTAATTACTCATGAATTTCCCTCCATTTTATTTTTCCTCAATATCTTTCTTACCCTATCCTTCCTCATGTGTGTAATTGACTTCTACCCTTGACCTTGCTCTCCTATTCCTTAGATTAAGGGAATCCTTTTATTCTCTCTTCCATCCTTCTAATTCTTAATTTACATATCCTTATGCAACCTCCTCATCCTCTTCTTTCTAAATCTAGAAAACTTTTGTACACTTTTAGATGTATGTTATTCCTTCTTTAATCCATTTTCTATAAGAATAAAGTTTTAGCACTACCAGCCCTCTACCTCCACTTCCTTTTCTTGTGTCATTTCTTCCTTTCACACCTCATCTGCATGAGATAACCTCTCCATATTCAATTTTATTTTTTAGAATCACTGGCATCATTTTCAGCAGAACCAAAGCCTTTCTTTCAAATTACTCAAGTAATGATGAGTCATAAGAATACTGATAACATTTTTATATATTAAAAAGTTAACAATTTGACCTTATTCTTGGTTTTTAATGTCTCCCTTATATTTTTCCTGGATCTTACATGTCAAATTTTCCATTAAGGTATAGTCTTTTTGTCACAAATATCTGAAAGTTTTTCAGTTTGTGAAATGTCCTTTTGTCCTCTTTTGTTCAGGATTATACTTAATGTTGCTGGGTAAATTACCCTAGATCACAACCCCAGGTCTTTTGCTCTTTGAAATATAGTATTCCCAGACCTACAGCCTTTCAATTGTAGCTCCATGCTATTTAAATTGTTTTTTCCTTGTTGCTTGCAATATTTTTTTCCTTAACCTGGGAGTTTTGAAAATTGACAGTGATATTCCTGTATGTTTTAGGTGCTAATTGGTGAATTTTTTTTTTTCTATTTCTGTTTTACTTCTTGTTGTAGAACTCCAGGGAAATTTTCCTTAAAATTTTCTTGTCATACTAATACACTGTTTTTGTTGTTGTTGTTTTGCTGAGGCAATTGGGTTTAAGTGACTTACCCAGGGTCACACCACTAGGAAGTGTTGTGTCTGAGATCAAATTTGAACTCAGGTCTTCCTGACTTCAGGGGTGGTGCTCTATCCACTGCACCATCTAGCTGCCCCCATACTACATTGTTAATGGAATTGTGAACTGAAGAGCAATTTGGAACTATGCCCAAAGGGCTATCAAACTGCATTCAATTTGATCTAGCAGTGTCTGTACTGGATCTCTATCAGAAAGAGAGCATGGGAAAAGGACCCTCATGTGCAAAAATGCTTGTAGCAGCCCTTTTTGTGGTGGCAAGGAATTGGAAACTGAGTGGATGCCCATTAGTAGGAAGAATAAGTTAGGGTATATGTATGTTATGAAATATTATTGTTCCATAAGAAACGATCAGCAAGATGATTTCAGAAAGTCTCTCCAGGACTTACAGGAATTGATGCTAAATGAAGTGAGTAGAATCAAAAGAATTCTACACAGTGGCAACAAGATTATGTGATGATCAATTCTGATGGATTTAGCTCTTCTCAACAATGAGATGATTCAGGCCAATTCCAATGGACTTGTGATTGAGAGAGCCATCTCCATCCAGAGAGAGGATTATGGGGTGTGAATGTGGATCACAACATAGTATTTGCACCTTTTTTGTTACTTCATTGCTTGTTTTCTCATTTTTTCCCCTTTTTGATCTGACTTTTCTTGTGCAGCTTGATAAATGTGAGAATATGCATAGAAGAATTGGACATGTTTAACATATATTGGATTGCTTGCTGTCTAGGGAAGGAAGTAGGGGAAAGGGAGAGAGAAAAATTTGGAACATAGGATTTTGCAAGGATAAATGTGGAAAATCATCTTTGCATATATTCTTTGCCCAATTATAGTTTTTAAGGAATTATTTTCTTCCTTAAACTTTTGGATCTCTTTCCAGTTGGCTGTATTTCTATTCATAATTTTCTTGAATTGCTCTTAGTTTTTACCCCCCTAATTGTTCTTCAATCTCTCTTATTTGATTTTTGAGGTTTCTTTTTAAGCTCATTCAAAGACTCTTTTTTGGTCTTGTTACCATTTGATTTTTCTCTATAAGAGGAAGGAATGGCTTTTTTAGCTTTATTGTCTTCCTCTGAATGTGGAATTTTTCTTTATCCCCATAGTAGTTGTCTATGGTTGGATTTTTTTGTCTTTTGCTTACTTATTTTTATTTTATCTTATTTTATTTTTAGCATATTATTATTAGAATCAGGTTCCAGTCTTATGGTGTGGGGATTGTTGCCTTGGGTCTTTCTTATTGTTGTTATTTTTTGAGCTCTGTTGGCCCAAACTCAGGTATTCATCTTCAATCTTAAACCACGGCTAGGGCTCCCAGACTGACATACAATCACAAACACTCTTACTCAGTATGGTCCTATGTCTGCAAACTTCAGCTTTCCTTTGTCTGAAACTAAAACCAAGGCGACAGATCTGCAAATGTTCACAGCTAGCAAGGTCCCCACCCTTCTGCTACTGTACTTCCCATCTCACTTCTCAACATTACTCTCATTCTCATCAGCACAGGGGGAGGGCCTTTCAATTTTCCCCAGCTAGAATTTGAGACACAGTCTAGGAGGTATAATTTCCTAAGGCTAAGGCTGCTTACTCAACCAAAGGCCCAAAGCTAGTTGTTAGATTCAGCAGAGGAGTCAGCCAAGAGGAGGAGCATTTTAATCAAATGAAATCTCTATTCTGGAGAGACAGTCCTTCCATAGTTATTTCAAGGTATCTTAGGAAAACAATTACTTTACCCCAATTTTTGTTTGTTTTTGCTGCTCTGCATTTTCTTGGAGGCCTTTCTCCTATATAAAGTTTGTCTTGTACAGGAAACCTATAGAGCTTAAACTTTTCTAACACATACCACTCCCTTCCCAGAATGCTCTCATAATTAAATCTTTCTTTCTTAAGGCGCGCATGTGCCCTGGCAATTCATATGAAGCCATCTAAAATTATATTTAAATGCATGAAATGTTAGAGTTGAAAGGAACTCTTCCTGAGGCCTTTCCTGGCCTACTTAGTTTTTATTTATATTGCATATATTTTGTACTTATTAATCTGTACACATATTGCCCCCAGTAGAATATAAGCTCCCTTGAGTATAGGAACTATTTTCATGTTTGTCTTAGAATTCTACTCTCCTCCCATCCAGAAAGTGCGTGGTACATAATAAATGATTTTTTAAATTGAATCAAATTTAATTAAACCTTAGATATCCTTTGGTCTTCAATTTCACAGATAAAGAAATTTAGGCCCAAGTTGTAAAATGATTTGTCCATGGTTATTCAAGACTGAAAGACAAGATTCAAACCCAATGGCCTTTCTATTACATCATACCAAAGAGGCTGAAGAGTTTCTAGATGTTTATATATATATATATATATATATATATGTGTGTGTGTGTGTGTGTGTGTGTGTTTACATAATAGAGTAAACCTCTTACAACTCACTAATAGTTACCTATCATCAAGTTAACTATAGCTTCCAACTGTGCAATCTTTTCTATTTGCAACTTAGTTGTCTATTTCCCAGACATATTTTTGTTGGATATATCAGGAAAGTTTTCCTTTCCTTATTCTTTAACTCTCAAATGTATAGTGCGTTTTGTTTTTGCTACCTTTGGAATGTCAGCAGTGATGCATATAGATAATTCTATCAACACATTCATCTTCTACCCATCTAATTGACCCACATTTATTAAGAATTTTGGTGAGCTTACACCAGATTGGCTAAGATGACAGGAAAAGATAATTATAAATGTTAGAGGGGATATGGGAAAACTGAGACACTAACACATTGGTGGTGGAATTGTGAAATGATCCAACCATTCTGGAGAGCAATTCTGCAACTATGCCCAAAGGATTATAAAACTATTCATGCCCTTTGATCCAGTAGTGTCTCTATTGGGCCTGTAATCCAAAGAGATAATAAAAGAAGGAAAAAGACCCACATGTGCAAAAATATTTGTAGCACCTTTTTGTAGGTAGCAAGGAACTGAAAGTTGAGTGGATGTCCATCAGTTGAAGAATGGCTAAATAAGTTATAGTATATGAATGTAATGGAATATTATTGTTCTATAAGAAATGATGAGTAAGTTGATTTCTGAAAAGCCTAGAAATACTGATGATGAGTGATGTGAACAAAACCAAGAGAATACTGTAATTGTAATAACAAGATTATGTGACAATCAACTGTGATGGACTTGGTTCTTTTCAGCAATATGATGATTCAAGGCAATTCCAATAGACTTGTGTTGGAAAATGCCATCTACATCCAGAGAGAGAACTATGAATACTGAATATGGATTTAATGAGATCCTGAGTAGTTGTTGTTGACAAAGAAAGCCTGAAGTGCTGATAAATTACTCCCTAAAGCAAGCAGGGAAGGACATTAATGGGGATCAGTTCAATCTTATAGTCCCATCCTCTATGGAAGTCTTGGATAGCTCCACCTTGATAGGTCCAGTCAGAAATTCAAGTTATGTCAAACTCCTGAGGTAAAATTTCCTTTATAAATCCATCCATGGCTCATGTCATCTTTGCTGAATCCCTTTTGGGTTATAGCCCACCATGGTGCTCTGCCTCATGGTGCCTTTCCCCTCATCCTTTCCCCATGCCATGCGGTGTCCCTCCTCTGATCACCCCACCTTGCCTTATGGTGTCTTTCTCATTCTTACAGCTAAAATTAACTCTTTTAGGATGCTATAAATTTAGCCTTCCAGCTAAGGACATATTCCAACCTCAAAGAATATTCTCTTTCTCCAGGTTTATTGTGAATTCCATTAGGGAACTTGCCTCTTCCATTGTTAATTGTTTAAACTCCTTTCCTTGATAACTATATGCTCTTCCAATTCTATTTCATATTTACCATTCACATTACTTGGAACTAGAAATTGCTCTCCTGAACAACAGCAAATTGAACTATAGTATTTTCACCTTTTTCTTCTTTGTTTGTTTTTTCTTTCTCATGTTTTTTTTCTTTTTTGGTCTGATTTTTTTCTTGAACAACATGACAAATATGGAAATATGTTTAAAAAGATTGCACAAATTTAACCTATATAAGATTGCTTCCTGTCTTGGGGAGGGGAGAGATAAAGAAGGGAAGGAGAAAAATTTGGAACACAAAGTCTTACAAAAGTAAATGTTGAAAACTAACTCTGTGGGTATTTGGAAAAATAAAATACTACTGAGAAAAAAATGAACAAAGATTTTGGCGGAATTACAAATTTTGGTTGGTGGTCAGGCATGAAGGAGAATAGATGTGAGATGGAAAAACATCCTGAAATTTGGTCCTACTGACCCTGTTTACTAACCAAACAGGTGAAGTAGCCACTGATAATGTCTCAATACATCTGCCCATGGCTCATATCCACTCAAAAATAGGCAAAGAAGAGATGTTTAGAGTGGATGAAAAATCAGGGAAAACTTCTGAACTTCATTATATTTGATTATGTGGTTTCATTTTTCCCATCTGAGCCGGCTTACCAATCTTACATGATCATACTTGTCAGAATGAAAATCCCCTTTCATCTTCATTTTATATACTGTTGAAAAATGTCAGCTTTATTCCTGTCCTCTTTAGGGTGTCACTGTGGCTGAGTTTTGGAGGTTTTTTGTTATTTGTTTTTTAAATTTAAATAATGATAGTATATTTAGCTGAGAGAGGAAAAGCCCACTACACACATTCTTGAGAGTAGGGAGAGTTCTCAGAACCAGCATGAATTCAAACCAGGTTTCCCAGCCACACCAGGGGAAACAGTGTAGTCTTTTAAGTTATTCATGCCCTGGAGTCTTCTATGTAGAACTCTAGGTAGGGAGTAATCAGGAAGATGATGTAAATCCTTTTCCCCCCAAGGCTATATTCCATGCCTTGAGTCACTAATGCAGCTGTCATTTTTTCCCTGATTGGGAAGTTTCCTTCCAGAATATATCACCCTTTTTACCGTGTTCTGCCACCCTTTACAAATTAAAAAAAGGCTAAAAAAACCCCCAAAACTATATTGATGTTTATGGAGTCTAGGATATATTTTATGCTCTTAGGAAGCAGTTTTTAAAGTTAGTTTGGAGCTGCAAAAGTAACCTCTTGAAAGACATAATTAAATATCAAAGGGGTTAATTTTTATACAAATGAAGAAATTCAGATCCTAAATACGGAAACCATAAACTTCCCTTTTTATATAGATGGGGTGAATACGATTACAGCAAAGAGACTCCAAGTCCTTGGTAATGAGGTGGTCTATATGGTGGGGCATTAACAGGAGAGGCCAAGTTACTTCCTGGGGCAAGTAGAGAGAGACATTGACAGGATTATCTTGTCCACAAAATTATTATGATCCCACAGTCAATGAGAAGACCAAATTGTAGATATCAACTCTTGAAGTTATTTTTTTTCCTGGAAAAGAACCTATTGGTACCTAACTTCTTTGCTAACTCCTTTTAGGAATTTAGCCATTTACTAAGCATCACAATGACTAGTTCATTAGGAACTTAGCCTACCTTTTGACATCTTTCTTTGGCTTCTTCCCCCTTGTTAATGGAGGTACTCCTAGGGAACTTACTTAGCCTGAGTCTTCCCTTTGTTGATCACTAAACTCTCCTACCAGAAACTCTCACTGCTAATAGCTTAATCAAAGTTTAGCCTCTTGATTTGGAGATGGTCTAAGCCTAAACATTCTTTTGAGATACCTCATGACATGAGTCAGAACCCCAAAATATTTGGGGGCTTAACCCCAACTCCCCATCACTATCGCTCTGAATAAATGGTGAATCAATAACCTGAAACAGAGCACTGACCAGGCACAAAGCTTAGGGGAGTGTGAAAGGAGAGTCTCTGGAAAGTTTTTTGTTTTGCTGTTCTCTATCATGAAAGAGCTATTAAGTAAATAAAGGAAATTGGGGAAATATACTTCCATGATAACATTCTCATCAACTCCACTGCTGCATCTGTCATGTTTATTAAGCATTTGAGGAAAGGTCAAAAAACAGGGAGCTAGGTGACACTTCTGAAAAAAAAAATTAACAAAAAAGAGGAGAATGAGAGTTTTAAAGGAAGAAAGGGAAACATGGTTTGGCAGGTAGAAAGGAGAAAGCTTGGCATTTCAGGAATAAGTAATACCCCCAAGCAATGATTCATAAGTAAGGGAGGTCAAGTAAGAGTGAAGAGTAAGTCATTATGTCTTTTTAGGGAAGAGAACAAGAGCCAGAGTTTAAGAAAGGATATAAGATAAACTCATTTGGATCAGCATAATCTGGGCAATTTTTATAATTCCCTCCACTGTTCCATCTGCAGCTTTGATTGATTTCAAAACCATGGAATATGATGTCCCTCCCTAGATAAGCTAATGACTCCAAATCTCTTCATCATGCCTCTAACTGCCTTGGATATTTAAAAACAGTAATCAACTCATATGGTACCCTACTTTGGCTGCCTTTTCCTTTTAGTTAGAGGGATGAATGGTGGCACATTCAACTCCTCCCAAAGGTTTCCTTTGTAGAGGATAGAATTTGAGCCTTACAACTCATTTGACCTTTCCCAGCAGGTACCCCCTGGTGTGGATGTCCTCCTCCTTCCAGTTTCCTTTTCTGTGTTGTCTTCCCTTCCTCCCTCTAATCCCATTAGACATCAAACTGGAGGCTCCTTAAAAGTGGGACTATCTTTTTTATTTGTATCAAATAGTGCTTAGCACAGTGCCTGGCACATTGTAGGTGTTTAATAAATGTTTACTGAGTTAAGTGAATTGTAACTTCTATTAAAAATGTCACCTAAGGCTAACTGATTAACTTTCCCTTCCTGACTTTCCCTCCATTCTTTCTCAGAAAAAGCTTGAAAACTTTGGTACCTGATGAATTGATTTTTTTTTTTGCTTTTTGCTGAGGCAAATGGGGTTAAGTGACTTGCCCAGGGTCACACAGCTAGGGAATGTTAAGTGTCTGAGACCAGATTTGAACCCAGGTCCTCCTGACTTCAGGGCTGGTGCTCTATCCACTGTGCCACCTAGCTGCCCCCTGATGAATTGATTTTTGAATCATACTTCCTAAAGAATAAACTGTTTCTACAGAAGCACCATAAAAGGTACCACTTTCTGAAAATTTCAGTGGAGAAAGTGCTTTTATATTATTGATTCTACTTTTTGCCTTTCCAATTAACCAGTTCAACATTAAATGCTTTCTACTCTCAAATCCTTTGTCCCTTTTTCTTATCACTTATGTCTTGCCAACCTGCATCTGGATTATTCCCACCATCTGCCTACTCTGTTCTGCTCACATGCTGCTGAATGGCCCAAGAAGAAATCTCAATATTGTGCTATTTCAACAACAAATTGATGTTGTCATCTGAATCTGGCTGTGCAATAAGGCTGTAATTTTCCTCCTCCTTAACTGATTCTCCCACTTAAGAGAGACATCATGGAGTAATAGAGAGATGGTTCTAAACCTCCTTCTAACATACAGGTTGGGTAATCCTGAATAAGTATTTTAACTTCCCATTGGCAACTTCCTAAAACTCTTTAAATTGTAGAGAAGTCACTGGTCTGCATTGGCTCTTTTTTTTTTTTTTTTTTTTTTTTGCTGAGGCAATTGGGGTTAAGTGACTTGCCCAGGGTCACACAGCTGTTACTTGTCTGAGATCAAATTTGAACTCAGGTCCTCCTGACTTCAGGGCTGGTGCTCTATCCACTGCGCCACCTAGCTGCCCCTGCATTGGCTCTTAATCAAGAATTTCTTATATTATTCCACTGAAATTACAGGTCTAATTTAAAAACAAAACAAAACAAAACAAAAAAATCATACTCCCAATAGCAACTGTTCTAAATCTTATCATTTCAATTCTCCTTAATACATTCTTGAGAAAATAAAGGCCATTTGCCATGAATTCAATCTAGTTACTTAAATTCTCTTTATATCATCTCCCCAACTTTTACCTTTTTTCCTCCAGTTTTTGATAAAAGGATGACTCTTCTCAAGAAGAACAACTCTCTACTTATATTCCTGATATCATCTTCCATTTGAAGATCAACAGCACAATCATATGCTGTCATTGAAAATCTTCAATCTCTCCATAAATCAACTCTTCCCCTGATGTCCACAAGCATACTGAGACCTTCCTCATCCTTTAAGAATAGGTCCTCACTTGACTCTGTTATCCCCTCAGACAATCATCTTATACTATCTCCACCTCCTTTTTATAGCCAAATTCCTAGGGGGGGGGGGGGAGGAACAACTATCTACTATCTATTGCACCCATTTCCTCTCCTCTCACTTTTATTTTTCAACCCCTTAGTTTCTAGCCTCATCAGTCATCTGAAACTGCAAGTTTCATCAAAGTTATTAATGATGATCTCTTAATTTACAATTATTATAGTCTTTTATGAATTTTTATGTTTCTTGAATTCTTTATAGTATTTAATATTGCTGAACACCCATGGATACTCTCTTACCCCTCTGGACTTTTGTGACATTTTCTCTTGATTCTCCTTCAATCTAATACTTTTCCATTTCCTTTGCTGATTATCACTGAATCAATCAATAAATGCTTATTAAATACCTGCTATCTGCCAAACACTGTGCTAACTGGTATGAATATTAAGAAAAGCAAACCTGTTCATACCCTCATGGAGTTTAAATTCTACTGGAGGATATAATATGTATACATATGATTACATAAAAAATAAAAACAAGGTAAATATTTGGGGTAGAGGTAGTAGCAGCTGGTGGAAATCAGGAACATTTTCGCATGAGATCCCTTCTGAACCAAGATGTGAACAGGACTAATTCTAAGAAGTGGAGGTGAAGAAGTAGAATATTATAGGCATGGAAGGAGGAATGCAGTGGATAGAGTACCAGCCCTGAAGTCTGGAGGACCTCAGTTAAGTGTCTGCTATCAGATACTTAACAACTTCCTAGCTGTGTGACCCTAGGCAAGTCATTTAATCCCTAATTGCCTCAGGGAAAAAAAGCCTAGTTTAAATGGATCAAGATGGACCACAGAGTACATGAAGAGGAATAATATATAATTAGCATGGAAATGTAGAGATGAGTTCAGGTTACAAAGACCATTAAATGCAAAGGAGGAGCTTGTATCTCATCCTAGAAGCAATGAGGAAGCCCTTGCTGCTTACTGAGAAGTATGACATCTTCACAGCTGTGGTCTTGTGACCAATAAAGAACCAATTGCAATGGTCCAGCCAAGAGGTGATGTGAATTTGAACTGGGTTGAGGGCTATGTGTGTAAAAAAAAGGATGTACAAGATGCTATGGAGATCAAGTGGACAAGACTAGGTAATTTAATAGATATAGAGGATGAGGAAAAGTAAGGAGTTGGGGATGGTTCCAATGATACGAACCTGGTGAGTAGAAGGATGATGGTACACTTGATACAAAAAAAGAAGATATGAAGACTGGTGGATTTGGGGGGAAAGATGATGAGTTCTGTTTTGAACATATTGAGTCTGAGATATCTATAGGGTACCCATTTTAAAATATCCAATATATTGTTGGTGACACTGGGCCCAGAAAGTCAGGAAAGAGAGATTTAGGGAGTCAGTTACATAATGATCACTGAACCCATAGGAGATAATGAGATCACCAAGAGAAAACATATGAGAAAAGGATATCAAGAAAAGGGTCTAATAATGAATCTTAGGGTATACTTAAAAGTTATGGGATGGGATATGGATAATGTTCCAACATAAGAAACTGTCTTGACCTCCTCACAAAGCTATTACTCTATTTGTAATTTTCTTGCTTATATCTTATTTGTATTTAAATATGTACATGTTCTTTCCTTATATGGATAGATGTAAACCCTTAAAGGACAAGGACAATAATATTTTTGCCTTTGTTTCCCTACCAACAAGCATAATCTCTGGAACACAGTAGGTATTTAATAAAAGCATGTTGATTGACTATTGTCTTCTTCCTGAATCCTTGCTATTTTGTAATATCCACAGCCTAGCACAGATAATTAGTATTTTAATTCCTAAGCAGGAAACAGGAAAGATTTTAGTTTATACAGAAAGATTCAACATAAGCCTTTTTAAAAAATTTTATTATTATTTTTATTTGCAAAACATATGTACGGGTAATTCTTCAACATTAACCCTTACAAAGCTTTCTGTTACAAATTTTTCCCCTCTACTCCCCACCCCTCCCCTAGATGGCAGGATATCCACTACATCAACATAAACTTTTCATATGCAATTCAGAAAGGCCTCAAGGGTGAATTAATTCATATACTAGTATTACTTCCCGTGTTCAATCCATCAGAATAGCATGATAACAGATGAAAAAAAAAAGGGGGTTGCTTGGCTCTTTGTTGTTTTCTATTAATAATGGAGATAACAATTGTTCTTATGCCTGAATAGAAACACCTGTGCTCAATAATTGAATCTGAGTCTAATTCTTTCAAAAATAGTCTGAAATATGCTTCCCTCCCTTACCTCGGACCAAATAAAAACAAAAATTAAAACAAACCCAATACATTTCTAATGTTGCTAAATTCTAATAAGATGGGTCTTAGTATATTATGTATGTAAAACATATACATATATATACACACTTATTACATATTGAGAGAAAGAAGTGCAGGGAGGAGAAAGAGAGCACATATACAAAATCAACTATCTGTAAAGAAATCATGAAAATTTAGCAGACCATAATCTAACACAGAGAGACAAAATAGCTAAAATAAAAGATTGAGAGGTTTCTTCCCTTACTTCCACTCCTGATTTTATTTAATAGTTACTTTATTTTTAATACATCAATTTGTCCACCTTTAAAATGGGGATAATGAATACTTCTATATAATCTACCTACCAGGAATACTGCATAAATGAACTGGATAAAGCTGTGCTAAATCATCTCAGAAGATAATATTTTGTGCTTCCTTAATAAATGAATTCGTATTTTATAAAAATTTTTTAAAAATCATGTTCTCCATGTTTTTAGAAATAGATTTAATAGGCATCCAGGGTAAGAGTTTTCCTTCATTAAGTACCATTATACTATAAGGAACTTATTTATAACCAATAAAGTTATTTCAGAAAGAGTAAGATATCACTTCATGGACTCCAAAAGGAAACTGAAAAGATATTTTCACTCTCCTTAATTGTGAAAAGGAAATAAAGATTAATTATCTACAAAAGAATGAAGAATTCTGCTGTCAGATGGTAAGGCTCCCAGTAAAAGGAAATACTTGGAGTTAGCAAAGCAATGAAAAAATATGACAAACTGCAGGTGGTAGCTAGTGACAAACTGGGTAACAAAATGAAATATAAAAACTGGATAAATGTTATATAATATATGTCCACAAACAGTGATTAAGTTTTTCCCATATGCTGAAAGTTTGTGAATTTGGAAAATCCTCTCTAGTTTAAAAAAAAAGATGAAAAAGAAGAGGATAAGGTGCTCTAAGCAGCTGGTAGATGATTCTAAAGTGTCAAACAGGCAATTTGAAGATGTTTTAGAAGTGAAATAGAAAATATTCAAATAACTAAAACAGCCTTTCATTGAATCCTTAAGATACAATTTGTTCACCTGTGTTTGAGAAAGGGTGAAATGGTGATTGGAGATTACCATAAAGTCAGAGAAAACCATATAGGTATTTGCTCTGCTAAATCTTCTCAAATCTTCACACTTGGATAAAACTAACCATGTAATATTATCTTTTTACTGTGTTTGTTGTTGTTAATAACAAAATGTGAGCTTCCGGAAGAAAAGGCTTGACTTGGTAACTTTGCATCGTCCTCCCTCACTTAAATCCAATTCCCTTGCATGTCATGATCCTTTTAGAGAAAAAGGGGTAAACAATAACAATTTATATCCTCAATCCTTTTACAATGTTTGGCACTCAGTAATTATTTAATAAATGCTTTTTCATTCATCTGTTTGTCTCAATCTTCTCAACTATAAAATAGGGATAATAATAGCAGTCAGCTCCCAGATTTGTTGTGAGGATCAAGTGAGATAACTGTAAAACAATTAGCATAAAGCCTGGTGCATAGTAAACACTATATAAATGAGAGCAATTATAAGTCATTACTTAATAACAGATATTAATGGGGGAGGGAGGGTTGGATCTTGCCTCAAATGATAAGAGAAAAGAAGGAAGGACAGAAGCAAAGCACAGCTTTGAAAGTTACATGCTGAATTTATGATACACTAAAAAAGAAAAGAAAGTTCTATATTAGGAGATTTATAGTTTTCTTTTTTTAAATGAGCTCCTGTTATTCAAGCATCTGTCAAACAAAAAACATTTATTAAGCACTTATAAAGTGCCAAACATTGTGATAAGCACTGAGGATACAAAGAAAGGCAAAACCAGTTTGTACCCTCATAGGAGCTTACATCCTAACAGGGAAGGTAACTTGCAAACCATTAGATACATACACGATACATGCAGAGAAGATAAAATATTATCTTAGAGGGGAAGGAACCAGTGGAGGAGAAGTCTAGGAAGGACTTTCTGCAGAGATTGTGATTTGAATTTAATCTTTAAAGATTAAATTCAAGCCAGGAAGCCAGGAAAACTAAAAGGTAGAGAAAAGTAAAAAGATCATGAGGGCCAGTCAGGACAGAGACACAGAGAGGAATGGAATATTGCATCTGAGGAGCATGATCTCTGATTTTATGTGTGGACATAGATACGTTGCAACCCTGCTATGTTTTTAAAAAATAGTTTCTTGAATCATTGTAGCCAAAAAATTTCACCCCCATGTGGCTACCATTTTCCCAACCAAACACTGGACCTAGCTTTAACATATGTCTAGTGGATATGATTTTCTTTCATTCTTTCTTTCTTTTTTAAAAGCTTTTTTATTTGCAAAACATATGCATGTAATTTTTCAACAATGACCCTTGCAAAACTTCCTGTTCCAAAATTTTCCCTCTTCTTCCTCAACCCCTTCCCTAGATGGCAGGTAGTCTAATACATGTTAAAATGTTAAAATATATAATAAACCCAACATATGTATACAAATTTATACAGTTAACTTGCTGCACAAGAAAAATCGAATCTTGGCAAAAACTGCTGGGAAAATTGGAAACTAGTGTGGAAGAAATTAAGGCTGGACCCACACCTAACACTGCACACCAAGATAAGATCTAAATGGGTTCATGATCTAGATATAAAGAGTGATATTATAACCAAATTAGAGGAACATAGGATAGTTTACCTCTCAGCCCTGTGGAGATGGAATAAATTTATATCCAGAGAAGATCTGGAACTCTTAATTGAACACCAGATAGATAATTTTGATTATATTAAGTTAAAAAGTTTCTGTACAAACAAAACTAATGCAGACAAGATTAGGAGGGAAGCATCAAATTGGGAAATCATCTTTACATTTAAGGGTTCTGATAAAGGTCTCATCTCTAAGATATATAGAGAATTGTCTCATATTTATAAGAATTCAAGCCATTCTCCAATTGATAAATGGTCAAAGGATATGAACAGACAATTTTCAGATGATGAAATTAAAACTATTTATAATCATATGAAAAGATGCTCCAAATCACTATTGATCAGAGAAATGCAAATTAAGACAACCCTGAGGTACCACTACACACCTGTCAGATTGGCTAAAATGACAGGAAAAGATAACGATGAATGTTGGAGGGGATGTGGGAAAACTGGGACACTGATGCATTGTTGGTGGAACTGTGAATGGATCCAACCATTCTGGAGAGCAATTTGGAGCTATGCTCAAAAAGTTATCAAACTGTGCATACCCTTTGACCCAGCAGTGTTTCTATTGGGCTTATATCCCAAAGAAATCATAAAAGAAGGAAAGGGCCCTACATGTGCAAGAATGTTTGTGGCAGCCCTTTTTTGTAGTGGCTAGAAACTGGAAACTGAATGGATGCCCATCAATGGGAGAATGGCTGAATAAATTATGGTATATGAATGTTATGGGATATTATTGTTCCATAAGAAACGACCGGCAAGACGATTTCAGAGAGGCCTGGAGAGACTTGCATGAACTGATGCTGAGTGAAATCAGCAGAACCAGGAGATCATTATACTCGGCAACAACAATACTATATGAGGATCAGTTCTAATGGACATGACTCTCTTCAACAATGAAATGCTTCAAACCAGTCCCAATTGTTCAGTGAAGAGAGCCATATACATCCAGAGAGAGGGATGTGAAATGTGGACCACAACATAACATTTTCATGTTCTCTATTGAGGTTTGCTTGCATTGTGTTTCCTTTATCAGATTATTATTTCTTGTAGATACGATTTCTCCTGCACAAAAAATGATGCAATAACTATACATATATTCGATTTCTTAAGTATTCTAACATAATTATCATGTAGTGGATATCCTGCCATCTAGGGGAGGGGTGGGGAGTAGGGGGGAAAAATTTGTAACAGAAAGCTTTGTAAGGGTTAATGTTTAGGAATTACCCATACATATGTTTTGCAAATAAAAAGTATTAATAAAAAAGAAGAAAAAAAGAAAAATCGAATCTACAAGAAAAAAAAAAACCTGAGAAGGAAGACAAAATGCAAACACACACCAATAGAGAGCGTGAAAATGCTACGTTCTGGTCCACACTCAGATCCCACAGGCCTCTCTCTGGGTGTATATGGCTTTCTTCATCACTGAGCAGCTGGGACTGTTTTGAAACATCTCATTGTTGCAGAGAGCCATGTCCATCAGAATTGATCATCATGTAATACTGTTGTTGCTGTGTATGGTGATCTCCTGGTTCTGCTCATTTCACTCAGCATCAGTTCGTGCAATTCTCTCCAGGCCTCTCTGAAATCGTCCTGCTGGTAGTTTCTTACAGAACAATAATATTCCATAACATTCATATACCATAATTTATTCAGCCATTCTCCAATTGATGGGCATCCATTCAGTTTCCAGTTTCTAGCCACTACAAAAAG
>JAJPUD010018093.1:0-29564 GCA_023553655.1 Myrmecobius fasciatus
TTCTTTCTTTCTTTCTTTCTTTCTTTCTTTCTTTCTCTCTTTTTTTTCCATTACCAGTATTCTGTTGGAGATGCAATAAACCCTCACTATTAATTAGACTGCACATCTTCTGTGAAACAGATGTGACTGAAATGAGTAATGCTTGGGAATTTGAGATCACCTTTCTCTTTGTCTCTGTAACTAGAGGTCAGACTAAAATCTGATGCTGCATCTTTTGCTTAGAATGTTAATGGTGCTTTAGCCAAAGGACTCCCCAAAAGGGAACATTGCCATTATAAACATGTTAAGCTATTTTATTTAAAGTGGTTTCCAGATGGGGAGGCAGAGACTGCTGTTAACCTTTGAAACAGTAGTGTCACTCACTTGTCAGAAGAAGTTGAAACAAGACCTTGGAGAAGCTGCTGGTCTGCAGCCTCTTACACAAGTTTAAAAAGTTCAAGTTTCTCTTTCATTTGCCAAATTGTCCATAAAATCCTATTCACTTTTGAATGCAATGCAACCTGGAAAAAGTAAGACCACAAAAAACTCTCTTAATATAAGTAATAAAAGAAGTTTAACATATGATTTGTCTTTCTTTACATATATGTTTTCTTAAAATCAGAGAAAACTGATTTTTCAGTTTGCAAACACATTTTCAGGTGAATCAAATACAATTTCCCTTTCCCATAATTCCTCTATTTTTAGGGTTTTAAAAATGAATATTTCTGTGTCCCTGAAGCAATATTTCTTTTTGGCTTTTCATTCAGAATTCTGTTGGACAATGTACACTGGCTGGCTTATTTCTTTATGTCTACTATTCATATCTGGTTTCATCTTTCTATTTCATTTTAAAGTCTTTTTATGTAGAACTCCCAGGATATTGGAAATTTTTAGCTAAAAATCTTCTAGATTAATCTGTGATAAGCCTGAATCCCAGTTAGGGAAGCATCTTCTGCTATATATCCAGTGTCTTATTCAGTTTAAGGTCTAAACAATCCTTAAAAATTAAGTCCTGCCAGTTTCATCAGGGTCCTCAAAAGATAGAATCAGTAACAGAGATGATTTAGGGAAAGGAAATAGTGATGTTCATTTTTGGAGATATTATAAGTTTTTTTTAATCTTTAAGCAATACTGTTCAAAGTACTTATTTTCCCCCTTCTGTCATATAACTAAATGATTAAATTTTCTAATGTTCAGGAAATGTAAAACTTAGAATACAATGCATTCTCTGTTTCTAGTCATCACATAGATCATGGCTCTAAAATACCCACAAAATGGCTGTTAGAAATATAACTAAGCCAAACTTTGCCTGACTGGAATACCCTTTCAAAATATCTTTTTTAAGCCAAGCATTCAAATCGGGGGATGGGCAAAACCCAATTGGAACTCAATGTTCCATTGAACCAGCTGCTCCTCTCTCAATGGAATATAGTAATAGTTGTTGGATGAAGGAAGGAAGCACCAAATGGAGCTGTAGGGCCTCTGATGGGAGCTTTCCAAAAAAACAGAGCTTCCTGCTATTTGATATATGCAAAATCCTGAACTGGGCTGAACTAGCTTGTGTACATAGTTGGTATTGTTTAGGTAGAGTAAGCAGCTGCCTATGTGGTATAATCTGAAAAGTCCCCTAAGGTTTGGCCTACCTCAAAAACCTGTTTGGGCAAATGATTTCCTACCCTCTCCTCTCTAAAAGATCCCTGTCAACAAGGATGCAGAATACCTCCTATGGCTTAAGCAAATAGTATTCATGAATATAGTAGCTGGAAGGAAGTATAAGGTAGCACCAAGAGTATTAATCTTGGAATCAGAGAAACCTAAATTAGTTGTGTGACCGTGGACAACTCTTTCAGTATTTTAGTACCCCCAAGAAACTATATTTCTATAAGAGAAAGATGAATTGCCAGTCCATATCAATGGAGAGATTTTCTAATTCAAGTTAACTCAACAAATATATATTAAGCATGCCAAGTATTTACTTTGCTCTGAGGAAACAATTGCAAAAAAAAAAAAAAAAGTGAAATGGTTCCTCCTTCAAGGATCTCATAGTTTGTTGTGGGGAAGCAATATAAGGAAACAACTAAGTTCATATTAAATAAAAACAAAATAAATCTAGAATTAGAGGCAAGTATATTGAATTATTAGCAAATATTCCATATTGAGAAGTTTGCCTACACTATTGAAATAATAGGTTAGGGCTAAAATTCAACAGACATAGAAACAGGAAGAAATCTGTGCTCTAATTATCCTTGGCATTTATCACAATGCTTAACACACAGTACATACTAATTTATTTTTAATTATTGGGGAGCCCTGACTTGGCAAAAGAAAATGTGAAAGTGCTTATTCTACTAATTCCCCATCACTACCTCCCCTTAAGAGAGCGACAGTTGTTTCTCACTTTGCTGAGAGCCTGCTCTATATGAACAAGACCAAAACATTAGTTTAACATTTTTGCTTTTTAAATGGGCTAAGCTATATATAGTTCAGTTAGGCTTAATTTTTTTCTCAGTCTTGGTGACAATTTAGCACTGAAGAGTGGTTAGGGTTATTTAACCCATAAGTTCTTAGTACATTTAAGCTATTTAATCAAAATAATATATTTACATCATTTTTTATTATAAAGTGCTACATGATCTCATTATAACCTTGAGTTAGAGAAAGAAAGAAGTAGAGTCCAAGCCGTATTGCTCCTATCTTACTGATGAGAAAATTGAGACTGTTAGAGTCTGAGACTTGCCAAAGATCACATGGCTAGTTATGGTAGAACTCTTTGCCGAAACATAATCTTTCCCTGGAATTCATGGAACAACTAAATAAGTCTCCTTTCTTCCACACTGAATGATTCAGTACTGATAAGGAAACAAACCCACAATTACTCTGTTCCATCAAAACTCCAAATCCTGTCACTTTTTTGTGCAGGTTCCAGGGAAGAAAATGGTTTTCAGCCTTTCAGTCCTACTGCAAAAGACAGAAATCAAAATATAAACTATTAATTGCTAAGTAATGCTAATGGATGTGTGATGGAGGAAACCATACAAATATCCTTTTGTGAAAGTTGCCTATCTAGGAAAGAATTACCCCCCCAACACACACACACACACACATTCAAATGTATATAAAATTTCTTTAGAAACAACCTACATTTCATCTTAATGGTGAACTATTTGTGAAGAAAAAAAGAGGCATTTCTTATCAGAAAACATAAAATTTTATATCCACTTGGGCATATGAGATTGAATGATGGGCTGAATCTGTGACTTATTTGACCCCTAAATCCCCATAAATTCAATCTAAGTACAGAAATTTTTGAAAACCATATGAGATCTATTCTTAGAACTTAAAATAGTGACCCTTACCTTAGTCCACAGATTGTGTTCACTACACATAGACAGTTGTAAATTTGAGCATATGAGCACATGAAAGAACTCATTTAATAATACAACAAATAGTTCTTTAAACTTATATCATGCTTCCTTTCAAAGAGTTCAGTGTTTTCTCATTATAGTTGTTCTCTTCAAAAGAAGTCATAAGACTTACACTTCGTTGGGGTTGAAAGTCTTTTGTATCTTAAGTTGAAAAATAGTCCAAGATTTTGCCATAGCATATATTCAGTTAGAATTTGGATATACTCATATTTGCCTAGTATATAGTCATATAAAACATACCTGTTTTATCATACAAAAATTAAAACCGTAACTAAAACTCTCAGTTATCCTTGTGCTCAGACTCTGGTTTCATTTAATTGGGTTTTCCTTTGTTTTTCATAGTTTGGAGCAGGCAAATAAATAAGTTAAGAGATGAGAAATGTGTTTGTAGTGTTTTGGAGGAATAGAGCTCATAAACTGCTATATAGGTGAGTATTCTTATATCAAAAAGTCTTTATTGCCCTTCAGATGACTCTAAATCATATATTCAAATGAAATCCTCATCTAAATACCGCTGATCATCATGAATATATTTTTAATTACTTTATATCTTCTTAGTTTTAATTCTAAATGATAAATGACTCATAGGGACTGCTGAACATGATTTCCTGACTTGTTTTTAGTTAGATTCAATTATCTAACATTTCACAGTACAAAAAAATCTGCATAGAAAAAATGAAAGAATATTACTTACTGGAAGTAATAGAAATAATAGCTGATTTATCAATATATCGAATAGAGCATTTTAATAATTCATAGATCATAGATTTCAAGATTGAAGGAACCCAAGGGAACAATAATTCAACTCTCCTGTTTTCCAGATGACAACACTCTAGCCCAGGGTGGTTAAGTGTTTTGTTAAATGTCTTATGAAATGAACTTCAAAGGAAAATCTTGAAAATATATATTTTTTAGCTCTGGAGCCTTTGCAAATTGAATGTTAAATGAAATTTCATAACAAGTAGTACTATGCTATCTATAACTTTCAATGTATTTGCCATGTGGGGATTTATCTCATAGTCAATAAATACAATGAGTATTATTTATTATACTTAATACTTAACAAAATAAAGTGTCAATGATATTCTAAAAATTACATTAAGGAAAACTGATACATATCTAAGGACATGATTGAAATAACAGCAAGCATTAATAGAATAAATTGAACTCACAAACTCATTTATTGTCTTATGCAAAGACAATTCATGTGGGGTTCTATCAGAGTTAATCAATGTAAGGATCTAGTCTAATAGCAGTAGGATGATCAAGAATACCAGTTACTGAATTTGAATATTGCTTATTAATTATGAGTCATCGAAAGTCAAGATATGTGGAAAAATCTAAATTCTCATTTACATAATAGAGTAAGGATGGTTGTGAAAGCATTAGTATCCACTATCTACATAGAGTTCACAACTCACAACTATCTCATCATGATTAAAGATCAGAGCCTTTAACTTCTAAAGTACACATTAAAGATTGTGTGGTAGCTAATGGGGACATGGAATAAATAATGTGAATTGACCTTGCAAAGAGTCTCAGCAACCAAATATGTAGCTATTGAGATGGTTTTTAATTTTGAGATTCTGAAAATAACCACCATCTGGGGCAAAATTGTTGTTCTTAGTATATTTAAACAACTTTATTTCAATAGAATTTAATACTGCTAGGTGATTTTGTTCAGTTGTTTTCAGTTGAGTCTATTATTATAACCCAAATTGGGATTTTCCTGGAAAAGATACTAAAATGGTCTGTCATTTTGTACTCCACCTTATGAGGGAACTGAGGCAGAATTAATTACTTGTCTAGGATCATATAGCCTGTTGTATCTAAGGCACCATGAGTGATACTGTATCCACTGTACCACCTAGCCACCATGAAGCTTTTTCAGTTTATCTTTTATATCTTATCTTTTTTTATTTGTCTCAGAGGACATGATAACTCAAATTTGAAAGTTTGGACAATGAATATATAAGATATATATGCAATTAATGAATTGAATAGAAACTTAAATGCAATGACAATCAAAATAATGTATGTAAATTGTAGATAATAAAATATTACATCCAATGTTTATTCTGGCCAAGTGACTTTTTTTTTGATGGGACTTGACTTTGGAACTGAAATTTTACTTATAGTTGGAGACAGAGTGGTAAAGTTGAAAGATTTGCAACCAGAGAACATGAAATCAAATCTTAAATTTGCCACTAGATAAGTTTCTTAACTGCTCTGTCTTAGTTACTTCATTTTGAAAATTTAGGAGTTGAATGAATTGATCTGGAAAGTCTCCCTCAGTTCTACATCCTATGATCCAACTATTAAAAAAAGATCTTAAGTGAGAAAAAAATAGAAAAAGGTAAATTAATGTTCCATTACATGTTCTTTTTTGATCTCAAGTTTCTGTGAGTTGATACTTTGCTTATTTTTCTTTGAAAGAGCATTACACAATCATGCTTTTCAAAACTTAAGTACAGTGTTTAAAAGGAATCTCAGTTTTCTCTTTCTTTTTTAAAATTTCCCAAACTTTTTCAAAAACTAATTCATAGTACAACTTTTACTTCTCTTGAGTGACTTTCTCCATTACTTTAAATTTCTCACGTTTCTATGAAAACTGTTTTATAAAAGAGATCAATCACTTCTTAATCCAATGAACTTGAGAGTTAAATAATATGGAGAATAGAAAAATTTACCTGGAGGCTAAGTTTTAATCATAGCCTGGGTCTGGTGTCAGGAAGATGAGTTCAATTGTGGCCTCAGACTCAAGTCTGTAAAATGGAAATCAAAGGATCTACTTCTCAGGGTTGTTGTGGGGATCAAATGAGAAGATATTTATGAAGTTCTTACAGTGTGTGGCACATAGTAAGTGCTTAATAAATGTTTTTTTAACCTTTCCTTATTCATACATTACTTATTTAACCATAGACAAATAAAGTATATCTATTACTCAAGATCTCTTAGGCAGTTTCTTCAGCTGTCTACTTGAGAATGGTAATAATAGTACTGACATTACAATTTGTCATTGAAGATCAAATGAGCTAACACATATAAAGCTCTGGACAAGTCTTATAGTGCTATATAACATTGATAATGCTTTTTTTAAAAAAAACTCTTTCTCTCTGACTTTTCCATCTTTCTTAATACTGCTTCTTTTCTTAGCTTCTAATACCTTTCAACTTTTGGTTATTGTTAGTATGACTCCTTTCTTATTGCTTCATCTGATAGAATCATTACAACACATCTATAGTTCTTGGGGCCTAAGATTTCTTCCAGTCTA
Source organism: Myrmecobius fasciatus (assembly GCA_023553655.1). NCBI lineage: Eukaryota > Metazoa > Chordata > Mammalia > Dasyuromorphia > Myrmecobiidae > Myrmecobius > Myrmecobius fasciatus. Next base: position 6,679 of record JAJPUD010018093.1, read on the forward strand.
GCTGAAATCAGACTTTTACATAAAAAGCTTCTCCCTGTCCTCTTTAATAGTGTTGCATTCACTTTGTCAAGTATCTCCAATGTATCTTATATGCATCTTTTTTTTGTATGTTGCTTACCTATTATCTCCTCCATTGGTCTATAAATTCCTTGAAAGCAGAGATTGTATTTTGTCTTTCTTTATATTCCTAGCACATAATAAACACCTAATAAATGATTATTTACTAAATGATTCCTATTTTTTTCTATTAGTTCTTCTGCTGAATACTTGTTTATGCCTCTCACTTCTATTATGTATTTATCATTGTTCTTGCAAGTATAAGAAAGTAATTTTGTAGGTCTGTTTTTTTAATCCAATCTGTTGTTCTCTTTGATTTTATTAGATTATTTAATCCATTCACATTTCAGGTTTTATGATTTTGGTTCATATTTTCCTCTACTACAAATTTTTTGTGAGATGAGGTTATATTGTTATTCTTTTAAATCAGCACATTATCCTATTAGTTTTAAAGAATGTATTTTAAGGCAATCCCATTCCTAGAAGCTTTGTTCCACTAACCTTCAAATTTCCCCTTCCCTTTTCTCACTGTTTTCCTTAATTCTGTATTTTCATTTAGCTATTTTTTTTATTTCTTCCCTCCTTCTTATATAATTACAGAGTTCTCTCTCATCTTGAAATGACCATAGCAATAACAAATCCCATACTTGGCAATGGTTTCTCCATTAGGTATCATTATGTATTTTTTCTCCTTTTTATTCTTGTACTCCAGTAATGAATTACATATACTTCCTCACTATCCATTCACTTATCAACATCATAAAATCTTTTTGTCCTCATAGTATTTCTGAAACTTTTCTCTTTAAGATTACCAACAATCTTTCAGTGCACATCACTTTATCTTTTCTCAGTCTTTATCCTTTCTGACCTCTTTTGTCAAAGGTAATAGAGCCAATATGTGTCAAAAACAAGACTTGAACCTAAATGTTTATGACTGCCAGGATGACTCTTAACTCCATCTTTTCCACAGATCTACCTCTCCTTAAATCTTCCCATTTCTTACCAAGGAAGTGCTATTCTCCCAGGTGGTCAGGTTTATAATCTTTTGATATCTTTTGCTCTGCCATCTCCCGCAGCCCTCATTTCATTTAGTTTCAAAGTTTCTATTTCTATTTTCCCACTCTTCCCATATCTGTCACCTTTTCTCTCACATAATCACTCCCAGAGTTCAAGACCATTTTACTTGGTATATTGTAATAGACTTTATTTGGTTTCCCTGTTGCTAGGATCTTTTCTCTCTAGCCTCTGCACAATAACCAAAGTAATTTAATCATGTCAGCCCTCTCTCAACATCTTTAGGGGTTCCTTATTGTGTCTTGCATAAAATCAAATTCCTCAGCAAGTTTTCTTCACTCTGACTCCAGCTCTCTGTAAAATGTTTCATCTAAACTGAACTGATAGCTGTCCCTCTAGCTTACTTTAATATGTTTGTATAACCTGCTCCCCAGTGCTGGGAATTCTTTTTTTAATGATATGTCACATTATTCTTTTCTTCTTTTGCATCACATTTTAGGTGTGTCCCCTTACATGATGCCTTCCCTGATCTCCACAGTGGATAATGTTATCCTTCCTAAATTAACTCCCATTTACTTATCTCTCTGTGTCGCTGTCTTTGTCTGTCTGTTCTTCTGTATGTCTCTCTCTTTCTCTCTGCCTCTCTCTCTCCTCTTTCTTTTTCTCTCTCTGTCTCTGTCTCTTTCTCTCTCTCCTTCTTTCTCTTTCTCCCTCTTTCTTATCTCTCTTTCCTCTCTCTCCTTCTCTCTCTCTGTGCCTCTGTGTCTCTCTGTATCTGTCTGTCTGTCTCTTTCTCTCTTTCTCTCCACACACACACATATACACACAACACACACACACACACACACACTCCTACCAGATATTCAGATTAATTTGAATTTAATTTTTATTCCTCTTCCTGTTCACACATACACACATAAATATGAAATTTATCTACAACTTGTGTTCTCCCCTTCAGTTTTTGCCCGTTGAAATTGAATCCATTTTTTTCAGCTGAAATTCCTTCTTCTCCCTGAGGTATTCCTTCTTCCATGCCCACATGACATTTTGTTTATACTTCTCTTAATCACACAATATAACCTAATTTGCTTTCTGGGTCATTCTTACACTTTAATAAATCATGTTAGATATTTTAACATGAAATTAGATGTTTAGTCTCATGGTAAGGTGTTATCTCACCAAAGTACTAAAAGTTATGAATGAAAATATAATCAACCAATGTATAAAAATTTATTAAATTATGTATCAGACCTTATTCCAGGTACAGCGATACAAATAAAAAAGGAAACAATCCCAACTCTCAGCAAGTTATATTGTAATGGGAAAGACAAGATGGTTACATAAGTATATACAAAATATAGATAAAGAAAATAAACACAAAAAAAATTTAAAGAAGGGAAGCTTGAGTAAAAAGCAAAGATTAGGTCATAAAGATTTCATTCCAAAGATGGTAAATGTATGGATATTGAGAAAAGAGAGTATATCTGGGAAGTATAAGGAAATAGAGGGAATATTCCTGGCATGAATATGATCACTGATAGACTACTGGGTCTGTAGCCCAAGAAAAAACATAAAATAATGAAAAGGATCTACATGTGCAAAAATATTTGTAACAGCCCTTTTTGGGGTAGCAAAGAATTGGAACCTGAATAGCTGTCCATCAATAGGGAATGGCTCAATAAGTTGTGGGAATATGAAGGTGATGGAATACTATACTATTGTTCTATAAAAAATGATAAAAATGATTTGAGAAAGGTCTGGAAAGATTTACATGAACTGAAGCTAAATGAAACGAACAGAACCAGGAATACATTGTACACAATAATAGCAAGAATGTGTAATGATCAAGTATGAAAGGCTTGGTTCTTCTCAGTGGTTCAGTGGCTCAAAGCAATCCCAAAAGACTTTGGACAAAAAATGTCATCTGTATCCCCCCCCAAAACATTCTGAAGATTAAATGTAAATCAACACATAATATGTTCACTTTTTTTCCTCGTTTTCCTCCTCTTCCATGGTTTTTCCCTTTTGTTCTGATTTTTCTCTCCCAACATCATTCATAAAGTAATGTGTATTATAAATAAAAAAATTAACCAAAAGTATCCCCCAAAATTTTTTATGAAGGGCTTTAAAACTCAACAGAGAGTTTACATTTTATCTGAGATTTAAAGGAGCCACTGGAGGTTATTGGGAGGGATATGACATGATCTTATCTGTGCTTATGGAATCATTTTAACTTTAGTATGAATGATAGCCTAGAGTGGTGAGACATGAGTTAGAAAGCCTAAATAGAAAACTGATATAATAATCTATGAGAGATACTGAGAGTCTGAACTCAAATGATGCCAGTATAAAGTAGAAGGAAGAGATTGGATATGAAAGCTTTTGTACATTGCTCCAGTTCTGCTCCTAACTTAGTTTTGAGACATTGAGAAAGTCACTTAATTAAATTGGGCCCTAATTTCCACCTCTGTGAAGTGAACAAGTTGATCTATATTATTAAAAATAATGTACATCATTACTTAAGGTCACCCAGGTCATTAATGCAAAATCTAGATTTTAGAACCCAGATCTCTTCACCTCAAGTCTGGTACTTTCCCCCTCAAATATCCCATCAACTCCAATAATTGAATTCTGAATATTGAAGCCCTGTCTTTGATGTATGTATCTGAATTTAAAAGATAACTCCTTCATAGAGTAAATAAAAATTTCAGTCATACAGAATGCTCTTTTTTTTCTTTTATTATTGGAAGGCAGATATTATTTAGTGTCTACTATATGGAGATAAGCAGTAGAGGGCCTGGATAAAAATGTTTCTCTGGCTATTGAATAACTGTGTGGTATTGGAAGTGAATTGTTTCCCCATGTGTAAAATGGAAAATACACACAGCTACACATGTACATGTACATAAACACTCACATATACATAATACACACATATATGCATATAAATTACAATCAAACATGCATATATCTTTATTTCCAGGGATGTTTTGAATATAAATAAAATAAGACCACATAAACTTTTTGAGTTTCTGAGGCAGAAGATAGTATATATCTACTCTAATTATTCCAACCCATCAAGTACAATCTCCTGAAATCTTATAAAGAGCCAAAAGTGGGAAGGGAAAGGTTCTCCAAAAAAGAATCTTTTGCAGGGAAGAAAAAAAAAGTATCCCTATATAAGCATTAAATGATTTCAAGGAAAGAAGCATTTGTTATCAGAGTCTGTTAGCAAATTAAATACAATGGAGATGGATAACTCTTCCACAAATTCATTACAGAACTCTGATTTAAATTCCCATCAGAATGAATATCAAATTTATCATCTATTTGCTCCTAAAATTGCATTGTATTGTATCTTTTGAATGTGTGCTTAAAATCAGATAGGTAAACAAAATTATAAAATTGTTACATAGTCAGACTATGTTCATGTCTTATTAGATCTGTTATAAATTATATAATTTGCCTTAGCCTATTTTCCCCAATGCTGGCATAAAATGTTTAGACTAAGAAAAGGCCCATTTAAAAAAATACTTAATATGCAGGGAACAGAAAATATAATCTAGTTTGCCTCTAGATACTTGCTTGATTTAAGTATTTCCCTCTGAACTACAGAATGAATATCTAGCTTAATGATTTCACACAACATACTTTAGAGCTTGGAGGATAATTCTGGGTCTCAACTTTCCCACATATTACCTTGTTTACTCCTCGTGTAGAAATATAGATTGCAGAACCTTTTGACATTCTAAAATGAAGAATTCTACATTTCTTAAAGGATATTTTCCCCTGAAGGGAAATGAAAGTGCTGGTACAGGGTGAACATTTGCTAAGGTATTAAAACACAAAAGCAAAATTTCCTACCAACTGCAAGGTGCCCTCATCTCAGGATTAACAGTTCCAATAGATGCATATATGGTAAATGAGACTGAGGAAAAATGTGGCAACAAACTCATCCTGCTTTAGAAACAGCCTCCAGAAAAACTCAATATCATCCATTGCTCTTGTTTAAAACTGCTTTTAAGATGAGTAAAATTCATTTGGAAAATTTTGACCCCATTTTGATATCATGAATACTGAATTTATCTAATGGGAAAAAGCAAGGATATTATACCCTTTATAAGCATGTGTTTCTCATACAATGCTCCTGTGACATTGCATTAAATATGAGTATTGGTTTCACAGAGCTATCTGAATCAGAACAGAAAAAAAACAAAAAACAAAAAACATTTGCAGAGAGACACAAAGTCAGCAGGAAGCTTTTCCTGGAGTGGTGCATGACTCTTCAGTGGATGGCAAAAACACCTCATCACACACTTGGGTCACCATTCTCTAAGTAGCATCAAGAGAGGAGATCTCCCCAGGGAGGGACCCAATTTGGTTACAAATTTCCTATTAGAAAAAGGTTTGTTAAATATGGAAATATGCTTAAAAGGGTTGCACATATTTAATCTATATCAGATTGCTTGCTGTCTTGGAGAAGGGGGGAGACAAGGAAGGAAGGCAATAAAACTTAGAACATGAAGTTCTACGGGAAAAAATGTTTGTTGAAAACTATATTTACATGTATTGAGAAAAATAAAATACTATTAAAAAAGAAAAAAAAAACTTTGTTAGGGGTCACTTGTATAAGTAATCTTTTGAATTGCCTTCTTATTTTTTGGAAATGTTTTATAATCTATTGCTTCTATTTTTATGCCAATGTCAGTCCATTTAGGATCTGGGATATTTTATTTTTTTCTCTTTATCATAAAATCTGTTAATTATTAATTCACTTGTATGTGTACACATACACACACAATGCTTATATGATTACACAGTACTTTAAATACGTAATTTCCTTTGTTCCTTAGAACAACCCTGCCAATTAGATACTATTGTTAACCCATTTTACAGATGAGAAAAAAGCACTTCAGAGTGATTAAATGACTTTTTAAAGATCATTCAGATTTTCAAGGGTTTGAAACAGTATTTAAAACAAGGTGGTTTGTGGGTTTTGTTTTGACTGGTTTTTGTTTTCTTTTTTAACTCCATAGTCAGCTCTCCTTGTATCTGTTATGTCATTCAGAAAACAGAAAGTGATGCAGGAAAAAGAAGATAATGGTATGTCTCCCCTCTATACACTTTATTTTGTCTTTGTCTTCTTTGTCCTCTAGTAGCTGAGAGACACTCTGAGAAGGCAAGATTTTTCTTTTTAAATGAAAGCTTTGAGGTATCCAAAGTACAATTACCTCTAACTGAGGGGTAGCAGCAAATTCTCCAGTTAGGGGGATGTCACCTCCTCTGTGGAGTCTTCCCATGAAGTGATACAGGAGCAGTTGAGAAGATTGTAAAGAACTTTTCACCACCCACATTTCAGGAACAAAAATGATATATTTGGAGTTAAAAAGGGTAGCCACATATGGCTTTACTTCCCTCCCAAATGGTCTGGGTCCCACAAACTATGACTTTTATTCCAGAACATACAGTAATTACTCCTCTTCCTTCTTTAAACATATATAAAACTCAATAAAAGCTGAAAGTAAGTTACATGATTTTTAAATAATAGCATAATGTAATTATCTCATTTTAGAAGAGTCAGGTATTGTTCTCTGAATCTAAGAAGTCAGAAAGAGAAAACATTAAAAATTATAATAATAAAGAAAAAATAAGAAATAAAACAAATTGTACTTTGTATAAATGTGTCAAAGTTCCAAAGTATCATGATTAAATATAGCATCATAATCCTGTTTGAGTCTGACAGTTTTAATATTGTCATCAACATTAATTTGGGGGTGCTTTTCTTACTCTAGAGGAAAGGTCTGTTTTTAATTTGTTCTTTTTCCCTCAAAAATCTAAGTCTCTTTCAAGGACTCTTATTTTTTGAGCAATGTCAGGCAGAAAAGGGGAAAGCCTTAATTAGACAGTTCACAGAAATGCTTATGGGCAATTAATTTTGTCATAGGCTTTCACTCTGATGACTATATTATTCTGATCTTTATAGCAATTGCACCTGCAGCTCTGGGAAGAAATTGTTAATATCTCAAGACTACTTTCAGGAAAATCAAAGCAATATACACTTTCTGCAATTTATTACGTGGTAGCTCAAAGTATCACTAGGTTAAAAACTAAGGGGAATTATGAATTCCAAATGATGTTTTTCCTTAAGGAGTACATCTCTAGTTCACAATCCAACCATCCTTCTCTACCCAATTCTCCAAAGGGACATGTGGCGCTTCACACTGAAGAGAAACAAACCAGCTTAGCCCTATCCAGCAAGGCACCTCCCTTCTTAAACCAACTCACTTTATGAGGGGAACTAAGAGCAGGAAAACTCTCTTTCTACCCCATGCTGCACAAGCTTCCTTGGAAAGGGTAGAGGTGATATGGAGGTGGAAGGACGGTCCAGTGCCTTGTGCTGGCCAGGGCTCTGGGGCTAGGGGCTGCCAGGAGTCTTGGGTCCTGTGCTGTGTCTTCTGCCTGAGATCCCACTGTTGCTGCTTGAGCCTCCTCTGCTGCTTCTCTTTCCAAGCATTCCACTATTACTGTTTTGGGAGCTGGGAGACTATACAGTGTAGCCCCATCATCCTGCTGGAACTGTCCATTGATGGGCACAGCCTCAGCCTCATAGGCTCCAACCTGATAATCCTAAACATGACCACTTAGCACCTTTGCTGGGGAAGCTGTGCCCATGAGGGCATATGCAGCCCTGGTCAACTCGACATCCTTACTGCTCAACAGAGACCAAGTGCTACAGTCCCAAGCAAGTTTGTTGAAATGGGATGAATATTGAATTTGAAGACTTTCAAAGGGACTGTAAGTTATCTATTTTTATTTGATTGATATTTGATATATTTCATTTTTTTCATGGAAAACATACTTTTATATAAGCTGTGGTGCAAAAAAGGAACAAAACAAAACAGTGAAAAAAATATATTTTAATCTGTACTTGCATTTTGTTACTTTTCTCTCTGAAGGTGGATGGCTTCTTTCATCATGGTTTCTTTGGAATTGTTTTGGACCATTGTCTCGTTCAGAGTAGCTGTCTTTCACAGTTTATTAGCACTAAAATAATGTTGTTACTGTGTACAAGGTGCTCCTGATTGTGCTCACTTCACTTTGCGCTGGTTTCAATAAAAGTTCCCAGATTTTTGGAAACTATCTTACTCATCAATTCTTATAGCAAGATAATATTCCATGACAATTATATACTACAGCTTGTATATTCAGTCATTCTCCAATGGATGGGCATATCTTTATTTTCTAATTCTTTCTGCCATAAAAAGAACTACTATAAATAGTTTTATACATATAGGCCTTTTCTCTTTAGAATACCGACTTAGTAGTGGGATTGCCACCTTAAAAAGTGTGCACTTTGGGCAGAGTTACAAATTTCATCTAGAATAGTTGGACTAGTTCATAACTTCACTAACAATACATCATTGCGCATTTTTTTTTCCTTTTTTCCCTGATAAGCAATTGGGATTAAGCCCAAGGTCACATAACTAGTGAGAGTTAAGTGTTTGAGACCAGATTTGTACTCAGGTTCTCCTGACTCTAGGGCCAGCACTCTATCCAATGTTCTATCTAGCTGTCCCCTTCCAATTTATCCAAATTGCATCTGTCATTTTCCTTTTCTGTCATGTTAGAAAAACTGAAAAGTGTGAATTCGTCATTAGAATTACACTTGTTTTAATTGGAATTTTTAATAAATAATGATTTAGAGAATGTTTTAAGTTATGAGTATCAATAGCCTTGATTATTTCTCCTGAAAACTACTATTTGTGCCTTGTGATTATTTATCAATTTAGGAATAATTCATACTATTAATTATTTGACTTAGTTTTCTTTATACTTGTAAATGAAACCTGTATCAGACAAACTCAGTATAAATTTTTTTTCTCCAGTTTCCTATTTCTCTTTTTATTTTGGTAATATTGGTGTTGTTTGTATCAAATATTTTTAAATTCATGTAATTTAAATTATCCATTTTATTTCCTGTGGTTTTCTCTATGTGTTGCCTAATTCTTTTTCTTTTTTTTATTAAAGTTTTTTATTTGTATAACATATGTATGGGTAGTTCCCCAGCATTGATCTTTACAAAGCTTTCCATTACAAATTTTACCCCCAGTCCCCTCTCCCCCCCTAGATGGCAGGAAGTCCACTACATGTTAATAATGTTGAAATGCTTGAGAAGTTATGCAAGAAAAATCCTATCTACAAGAAAAAAAAAAAGAATCAGAGAAAGGCAACACAATGCAAGCAAATGTCAATAGAGATCATGAAAATGTTACGTTGTGGTCCATATTTCATATCCCTCTCTCTGGGTGTATATGGTTTTCTTCAGTGAACAATTGGAACTGGTTTGAGACAATTCTTTGTTGCAGAGAGCCATGTCCATCAGAATTGATCATCATGTAATACTCTTGTTGCAGTGTATGATGATCTCCTGGTTCTGCTCGTTTCACTCAGCATCAGTTCATGCAAGTCTCTCCAGGCCTCACTGAAATCATCCTGCTGGTCGTTTCTTATGGAGCAATAATATTCCATAACATTCACATACCATAATTTGTTCAGCCATTCTCCAATTGATGGGCATCCCTTTCAGTTTCCAGTTTCTAGCCACTACAAAAAGGGCTGCCACAAACATTCTTGCACATGTGGGCCCTTTCTCTCCTCTAAGATCTCTTTGGGATATAGGCCCAATAGAAACACTGCTGGGTCAAAGGGTATGCACAGTTTGATAACTCTTTGAGCATAGCTCCAAATTGCTCTCCAGAATGGTTGGATCCATTCACAGTTCCACCAACAATGTATTAGTGTCCCAGTTTTCCCACATCCTCTCCAATATTCATCGTTATCTTTTCCTGTCATTTTAGCCAATCTGACAGATGTGTAGTGGTACCTCAGAGTTGTCTTAATTTGCATTTCTCTGGTCAATAGTGATTTGGAACAACTTTTCATATGACTAGAAATGGTTTTAATTTCATCATCTGAAAATTGTCTGTTCATATCCCTTGACCACTCATCTATTGAAGAGAGGCTTGAATTCTTATATATGTGAGACAATTCTCTATATATTTTAGAAATGAGGCCTTTATCAGAACCATTACATGTAAAGATGATTTCCCAATTTGATGCTTCCCTCCTAATCTTGTCTGCATTAGTTTTATTTGCACAGAAACTTTTTAACTTAATATAATCAAAATTATCCATCTGGTGTTCAATTAGGAGTTCCATATCTTCTTTGGACATAAATTTATTCCATCTCCACAGGTCTGAGAGGTAAACTATACCACGTTCCTCTAATTTGCTTACAATATCACTCTTTATATCTAGATCATGAACCCATTTAGATCTTATCTTGGTATGTAGTGTTAGGTATGGGTCAAGCCCTAATTTCTTCCACACTAGTTTCCAATTTTCCCAGCAGTTTTTTGCCAAATAGTGAGTACTTATCCCAAAAGCTGGGGTCTTTGGTTTATCAAACACTAAATTGTTAAAGTTTTTGCCTAGATTGTCCCGATATACTATCCTGTGCCACTGATCAACTGCTCTATTTCTTAGCCAATACCAAATGGTTTTGATGACTGCTGCTTTATAATATAGTTTTATATCTGGTACAGCAAGGCCACCTTCATCTGCCTTTTTTTTTTCATTAATCCCCTTGAAATTCTTGACCTTTCGTTCTTCCAAATGAACTTTGCTAGTATTTTTTCTAGATCTGTAAAATAATTTCTTGGGAATTTGATTGGTATGGCACTAAATAAGTGTGTTGCCTAATTCTAAATGCTTCTCTGACCAATAGATCTGATGGGCACATTTTTCCATGTTTCCCCTATTTTGAATATGATATCACTCATTATGTTTAAATTATTGATGCATCTTGATCTTGTTTTGTCATATGATGGGAGATATTGGTTGATGTCTAATTTATCCTAGACCGCTAAGTTTTCCCAGAAATTTTTGTAAAATGGGGAGTTTTCACTCCAGTATTTTGTATCTTTGGGTTTAACAAGCACTACATTTTTATGGTTAATTCCTACTGTGTGTGGTGCAACTTATCTAGTCCATTGATTTTCACTTTATTTCTTAGCCACTTTATAAGATAGTTGGAAATCTGTTATTGCTCGGCCTCCTTTCATTTTTTTTTGTTCAGTGATTCTAATTGGTTTTTTTTGTTCTTCCAAGTAAATTTTATTAATTTTTCTCCATCTTTAAAAAAATTCTTTGTTACTTTGATTGCTCTGGAAATGAATAAATAAGTTAATTGAGGTAGAATTTGTAATTTTTTAAAAATAATGGTACTGTCTCACCAAGAGGAATTAATGTTTTTCCCAACTGGGGAGATGTCTTTGTGTGTGTGTGTGTGTGTGTGTGTGTGTGTGTGTGTGTGTGACTACATTCTAAAAATTTTGATATGTTTCATTTTTGTTATTATTTTTAATAAAATTATTGATTCTATGATTTGTTCTTTAACCCACTTTTTTGGATTAGATTTCTTAACTTCCAATTAATTTTTTGTTAAAGCTTTTAATTTTTCAAAAGATATGCATAGATAATTCTGCAATATTAGTCCTTGCAAAACCTAGTGTTCAGTTTCCTCTCCCTTCTTCCACTCTCCTTCCCTAGACGGCAAATAGTCCAATATATTAAACATGGTAGAAATATATGCTAAATTCAATATATGCATACATATTTATATGCTTATCTTGCTGTACAAGAAAAATCAAATCAAAAAGGAAAAAATGAGAAAGAAAATAAAATGCAAGCAAACAACAACAAAAAGAATGAGAATGCGATGTTGTGAACCACACTTGGTTCCTACAGTTTTCTCTCTGGGTGTAGATGGCTCTTTGGATCAATAGACTATCACAATTGGTCTGAACCAACTCTTTGTTAAAAAGAGACAAGTACATCAGAATTGATCATTGTATAATATTGCTGTTGTCATGTACAATGATCTCCTGGTTCTGCTCATTTCACTCTGCATCAGTTCATGCAAGTCTCTCCAGGCCTCTCTGAAATCATCCTGCTTATTGTTTCTTATAGAATAATAATATTTCATAGGATTAATGTACCATAACTTATTCAGCTATTCTCCAACTTATGGGCATCCACTTAGTTTCCAGTTTCGTGCTACTACAAAAAGGGCTGCCATGACCATTTTTGAACATATAGGTCCCTTTCCCTCCTTTAAGATCTCTTTGGGATATAAACCCAGTAGAAATACTGCTGGATCAAAGGGTATGCAAATTTTATAGCCCTTTGGGCATAATTCCAAATTGCTCTCCTGAATGGTGAATCCCTTCACAATTCCACCAACAATGTATTAGTGTCCCAGTTTTGCCAAATCCCCTCCAACACTCATCATTATCTTTTCCTGTCATCTTAGCCAATCTGAGAGGGATATGGTGTTATCTCGGAGTTGTCTTAATTTGCATTTCTCTGATTAATAATGATTTAAAGCATCTTTTTATATAACTAGAGATGGTTTCAATGTCTTCATCTGAAAATTGTCTGTTCTTATCCTTTGACCATTTATCAATTGGAGAATGGCTGGAATCCTTATAAATTTGGGTCAATTCTCTATATATTTTAGAAATGAGGCCTTTATCAGAACCCTTGAATAGAAAAATGTTTCCCCAGATTATTGCTTATCTTCTAATCTTGCCTACATTAATTTTGTTTGTACAAAACCTTTTTAACTTAATATAATCAAAATTATCTGTTTTGTGATCAGTAATGATTTCCATTTCTTCTTTGGCCACAAATTTCTTCCTCCTCCATAGATCTGAGAGGTAAACTATCCTATATTCTTTCAATTTGTTTATGATATCATTTTTTATGTCTAGATCATGAACCAATTTCAACCTTATCTTGGCATATGGTGCTAGGTGTGGATCAATGCCTAGTTTCTTCCATAATAGTTTCCAATTTTCCCAGCATTTTTTGTCAGATAGTGACTTCTAATCCCAAAAGCTGGAATCTTTGGGTTTGTCAAACACTAGATTGCTATAGTCATTGACTATTTTGTCCTATGAACCTAGCCGATTCCACTGATTGACTACTCTTTCCAATTAATTTTTTAATCTATACCTCCATTGCACTTTATTCAATGAATTTTTTTTGTTATGGCCTGGAAAGAATACATTTATTATGTCAGCTTCTTTTTTTGCATTTTTTAAAATTTTTAATGCTTTAATACACAGTCATTTTTTGTGAAGTCATTTATAGATTGGAAAAAATAGTATATTTTTCCTATTTTAATTAAATTTTCTCTAGACTTGTAATCTAGCTTTTCTAAAATATCATTCATTTCTCTATCTTCTTTCTTATTTATGTTTAGATTTATCTAATTTCTGAAAGGAAATATTTGAGATCTCCAACTAGTATACTATTATTTTTTTAAAATTTTTTTCCTGTAGCTAATTTATTTTTTTTCTTTTAAGAATTAAGATACCATGTAGTTGGTGCATAATTTTTTACTTTAACACATTTTTATTTTAATTATTATTCCTTCATTGTCTATGATTACTTTAGGAAGATATTATTTTTTCTGTTTATCTCTTTTAATTTGCCCAATTTTTTTTTGCTTTTTTGTCCTTCATGGTTGCTATATATAAGTTGAAGCATAATAGATTTTGCTCCAGTTCCTTATCTTAACTCTTGTTGTGTTTCTCTGTTTCAAGATTTTTTCTTGTAAACAACATATTGTGACAATCTAATTTCTATTCCTTTTTTGTCTTTACTCCCATTTCATTGATGAATTCATCTAATTCATACTCACAGTTATGATTATGAGCTATGAATTTCATTCCATCCAGTTTTATTGTGTGTGTGTTTGTTTATTCTTTCCTCTTTGAAAAAATACTAAATTGAGTCTATATACTTTTCCCTCTTTGAACCAATTTAGATTTAGAGTGAATTTCAAGCACTGCCTGCCTCCCTACAGTATTCATTTCTACTCTAAAAGTTTCCCCTCTTTTATATGAAATATTGTGTCTCAATCTTTCTTTCCTTTCCTCTTCTATCAGCACATCCCTTTTTCTCAAGTCTTCCCCTTTTTTAGGACATGCCAACATAATCTATTCACTCCTTTGACTTTTCTTTATAAAAAGTCCTTCAGTTCAATTCTTTTTCAGTTGTGTCCAAGTCTTTATGAGCCACATTTGGGGTTTTCTTGGCAGAGATACTGAAGTGAATGGCCTTATTATTCCCCACCTCATTTTACAGATATGGAAACAGAAGGATTCAATGATTTTCCCAGTGTCACACATGTGAAGTGTCTTAGGCTGACTCTGAACTCAAGTGTTCCTGACTCCGGATCTGGTGCTATATTATATCACCTAGCTTCCTTGAGAACTCTTCTACTTGCCTTAATAATGATAAAGTTCTTAGGAGTTACTTCTATCATTTTTCCTTATAGGAATGTAATTAACTTCATTAAATCTGTTATGATTTTTCTTTCATATTTATATTTCTGTGTTTCTCTTGATCCTTGAATTTGAAAGTAAAATTTTCTATTCAGCTCTTGTCTTTTCATCAGAAAAGCTTGAAAGTTCTCTATTTCATTAAATATTCATTTTTCCCTCTGAAGGATATAGTCAGGTTTTTTTGGGGTAGATAATTCTTATTTATAATTCTGGTTCTTTTACCTCCCAGAATATCAAACCCCAATCTCTTTGCTCCTTTACTGGTAGCTGCTAAATTATTTGTAACCCTCATGGTGGCTTCACAATATATGAATAATTCCTTTTTGATTACCTTAAATATTTTCTTTTTGACTTCTGTAATTTGGACTCTGGAGAGTTTTATTTTGAGTTTTTTCAGGTATCACCAATGGATTTTTTTAACTTTGATTTTACCCTACTATTTTAGGATATTGGAGGAAATTTTTCCTTTAATGAAAATGTGATATCGTAGTTCTTTTTTGAATAATGGTTTTTAGTTAATCTTAAATTCCCTCTTCTTGATCTATTTTCCAGGTCAGTTTTTTTTTCCCTTCATGACATTTTAAATTTTCTTCTATTTTTTCTGTCATTTGATTTTGTTTTATTGTTTCTTGATGCATCATGGAGTCCCTTGCTTCTACTTTCCCTGTCTAATTTTAAAGGAAATTTCTTCAGTGAATTTTTTTTCCAATTTGGCCTAATATATTTTTCAAGGTATTGTTTTCTTCAGTATTTTCTCTGCCTCTTTTTACCAATCTATTAATTCTTTCTTTTGTATTGCTCTCATTTTTCCCAATTTTTACTTCACCACTCTTATTTGATTTCCAAAAATATTTTTAAGGTCTCTCTTAGGAATTCTTTTTGGACTTGTTTCCAACTCAGTAGTATTGCTTTCTTTGAAGTCTTGCTTGTAGTTGTTTTGACATCGTTTTCTTTTGACTTTGTGTCTTCAGGGTCCCTTTCATCATAGAAACTTTTTTTTTATTGTCAAGTTTATTTTTTTTTCTTTTTGCTCATTTTCACAGCCTATTCTTTGGTTTTGAATTATATGTTAAAGTTGAACTCTATTCCCAGAATGAGGGCAGGGAATGAAGGTGGGGGACACTTAGCTGAAGGATTTTCTAGGCTGCTATTATCAAAGCTAATTTTGGGTGTGTGCACGTTATCCAAGGTGTCATGATCCAGGGAGATATGTAATTATTCCCCTTATGGTCTGTGCTCTGCTCCTTACCGAGAAAGATCCTCTGAACCTTTGCAGTAACAAGTGATATTTCTCCTCAGGTCCTTGATCTGTTGTATCTGCAAGCATTTCTCTCTGGAACTATGACATGGAAGTGGGCATAAGCAGTGGAGTTTCCAAAGAGTGCCTAATTTAGCAGTTAGTACCAGCTCAGGGATCTCCTATAATCTCTTTCTGACCAGTTGCCAGCTTCCCTTATCATGAGATTGAGAACTCTGAAGCTACTGCTGCTGTTGCTATTGTCACCTCCAAGGACCATTGATGGTCTTGCTTCCATGTGGATTCTGTGCCTACCTCTAATCCAGTATCACAGATTTTTCTTTATCTCTTCCTGCTTCTTTTATCTCTTCATCTCTGGGGAGAAAAGTGGCTCAGCCTGATCTTCTGTGGTGCTGATGTGCCAGAATTTGATCTGATGTATCATTTTAAAACTGTTTAGAGGAGAATGGTGGGAGAGTCCAGTTGCTTCATCTACTCTAGTATCTTGGCTCTGCCTTTGGAAGTTCATCTGTGCATTTAAATGAAATAACCAAACTCTTCAATGTCACAGAAAACTCACAAACAAGGGAAGACAGCCAAGAGAACATGTGCATCTTCAAGTCTTCTCACAAATCTCATTTATATCCTCTTAGAAGAAATTGAACAAAAAGACATCTTACCTAGCTATTTCTGCCTATTCATATATCAGTCAATTTTCAGTACTCCTTCAAAATTTATAAGGATATCTCTGTTTTATGGAAAGAAGTTAGGACACATCTAATTTGATGAGCTTAGAGCCTTTACTCTGAGGCTTCTAGTTTTTCTGGGAGAAATTAGAAAATAGAAACAAGTAGATCTCCTTCACTTCTCTTCAAAGATGGATAATTAGAACCATTTTAGAGTCTTTTTCTCCACCTCTAAATTGTTCTATAAGTAGAAACTTGATCTTAGGAGCTCTTTCTTTATTTAACCATAAGAATTACTATTACCTCATGCCACATGAAAGTATAAATAAATGACCCCTTCTATACCAGATGGGGAGAATTTTTCTTATAATCCTTAAAGAAAAAGTTGACTATAACATGTAATCAGGGCAACTTGATAAAAAAAATCATACTATTACTTTATAGTAGCAATAGTAGTAGTAGTAGTAGTAGTGATGGTGGTGGTAGTAGTGGTAGTAGTAGCAGTAATAGTAAGAGTAATAGTAGTAGTAGTAGTAGTAGTAGTAGTAGTAGTAGTAGTGCTGGTGGTGGTGGTAGTAGTGGTAGTAGTAGCAGTAATAGTAAGAGTAATAATGGTAGTAGTAGTAATAGTAGTAGTAGTAGTAATAGTAGTAGTAGTAGTAGTAGTAGTAGTAGTAGTAATAGTAGTAGTAGCAGTAGTAGTGCTGGTGGTGGTGGTGTTAGCAGCAGTAGCTAGAATTATATAGTACTTTAAGATTTACAAAATATTCTACAAATACAATCTCATTTTATCTTCATAATAGCATTGAGAAATATATATAACCATTGGCCCCATTTTACAAATGAGGAAATGGAGACAGAGGTTGAGTGATTTACCCAAAATCATATAGCTAGGAAGTAGCTGAGGCTTCATTCAGATCTCTCTGACTCCAGGCCAGTGTTCTCAGCACCCAACCACATTATGGCTTTCTTAATTTTTCTTTGAGCTTCGGCATTGTCCCACCTCATCCATCCTTTAGAACTTCCCTTCTTTTGCCAAGTGTACTCCCACTCCAGATTTCCTTCATACTCAGATTGCTTCAGTTCTCCTCTGTCTGACTACAGCTTGGGTACTATTCTGGTTCTATTTGGACTATCTGCCTGCACCTGCTATAATTAGTTGGCAGCTACTTTTGGCTGTTTGATTTTTACTGCCTCCTAAATACCTATGGGTTTTGCCTTCCCAATTCTAGCTCTCTTGCAACTTCCCTTTAGGATGAAACTTGTCTTAAACAGGGAAATATCCAGGGTCCAGCTTCACTGAAGTCCTATCAAGTTGGTGAGTCAACCTCCAACGTAAGTTAGGACAATTTAGGATCCCACAGTTGTGTAATAAGAAAATTCAGCTCAGGGTGATTTACTTATTAATGTTTTTCTTTTGGTTTGGGACATTTTTAGCATCTTATGTTAACCTTACTAGATCAATTATGAATTAGCTTAATTTTATTTATTTATTTATTTATTTTAATTTATTTAATTTTTTAATTTTTTATTTTTTATTAATACTTTTTATTTGCAAAACATATGTATGGGAAATTATTTAACATTAACCCTTACAAAGCTTTCTGCTACAAATTTTTCCTCCCTACTCCCCACCCCTCTCCTAGATGTCAGGATATCCACTACATGTTAATTATGTTAAAATACTTGATGTATCGAATATATGTATACTTATTTCCACACATCATTTTTGTGCAGGAGAAATCATATCTACAAGAAAGAATAATCAGATAAAGGAAATACAATACAAGCAAACATCAATAGAGAGCATGAAAATGATATGTTGTGGTCCACATTTCACATCCCTCTCTCTGGGTGTATATGGCTTTCTTCCCTGAACAATTGAAACTGGTTTGAAGCATTTCATTGTTGAAGAGAGCCATGTCTATCAAAATTGATCGTCATATAGTCTTGTTGCCATGTATAATGATCTCCTGGTTCTGCTCGTTTCACTCAGCATCAGTTCATGCAAGTCTCTCCAGGCCTCTCTGAAATTGTCCTGCTGGTCATTTCTTACAGAGCAATAATATTCCATAACATTCATATACCATAATTTGTTCAGCCATTCTCCAATTGATGGGCATCCATTCAGCTTCCAGTTTCTAGCCACTACAAAAAGAGCTGCCACAAACATCCTTGCACATGTGGGGCGAATTAGGATAATTTTATGTCCTTTTTTTTGAAGTAGGGTAGAGATGGGGGCAAAGACTACTAATCCTTATCATACTTCTCTAGTTCAATCTTTGGTGGGTAGGGGAAGGAAAATGTCTATGTCCATTCACCACTCTTGGTAATCAGTGATTTTAAAGTCAAATTCTATCTTAAATGACTGAATCCTGTAAATGCAGTGCAAAGACAAGTTTTTGTTATTGAAATTACCTGAAAGCCAAGGGCCCTGCAAATATAATTCAACCAGCTCCCAAAGAAGCAGAAATTGAAGTGAAAGATGTATCTTTTGTCAAGGAGTGGTACCAATATTCAGGAGCGCAGAGATGTTATGTCTCATTAGATTTCTGTGATGTAAATCACTGTCATAGCTGCAATATTCCACTTCTAAGTAGTAATTCTTAGAAGGCAAACAAATGTTCAGCAGTATGGAGAATGTTATAAAGAAGGAATTAAATGGACATCAATAGAATTAGGAGGTAGTCAGCACTTTGAAATATTATAGTTCTACTTGGACAATTTATGATTATGAATCCCTTGGAAGGCATTTGGAAGCCCAGGTTGAAATAATACCTTAATAGAAATGGCCCTCCAAGAATATATACTAAACAGATTTTCTAGTAATACCAAGGATTGTCAGTTCAATTTATTAAAGCAAATCTGAATCTGAAGTGTCATTTTGCAAACAAATTTCAGATACTGAACTTGCTGCACAACCTTCCAAAGAACATAGGATAATGCAGATAGATAAGAAGCAAGTTAGAATTTTTATTATTAATGGACTTAGAAACTACTAACAAAAATAGATATTTTGATACATGAATAAAACTAAAACATAATCTTACAGAAAACTGTGAAGTTTACTTTGTATAAATTGTGATATTTATATATCTATATATATATTGCTCCCATGTCTCTTCCTGATGTTTTTTCTTCTTTTTTGCATTATAAAAAGAATGTGTTGCTCTTCTTTCTACTATCATTTTTAGATAGTTGTATTTGGTTTATATATAGTTATTGTGTGTATATGTTGTTATCACCTGAACGTATATAATAGTAAGAAACTGGATCCGAGGAAATTAGCTTCTATTCATATCTCAAGTGTGCCTAATAGAGCCACCAGAAAAATTAGAATCAACTTCCACGGCATGTTGACATTAGGGAAAAAATTGTTTATCGTATCTCAAATATCAAGCAAGCTTGAAGAAATACTATTGAGGGAAGGCCAAATTGTGAAAAAGATTTATCCTGAAGGACTGATTGTGTTGGCTTAGTAAGACTATTAACCTGACTTACAAATCTTAAAATAGCTTCAGGCATTGGTTAGTTCCCCCCAAAACTATAAACACTCCCTTTGAGAAAGAGTGAGTTAGTAGCACTTTTCACTGAAAAAGTAACAGTTACCAGCATTTCCAAGGGAACCAGCTGAGCATCTTAGTGGAGGGAGTAGCCTGAAATCAATGACAGCTGCTCCATAGGAAGCAGTAAGCTACCATGTTGGACACAAGACGATGCAATTTTTGGAGTGTGTGATGTCCAGGAAGGAATAGTTCCTCTTTAATGGCTGTTATTTAAACTGTGGGGGATTGTACTCTGTGTGATGGTGTTTTTCTTTTTTTTTTAATTTTATTTTATTTGCATAACATATGTGTGGGTAATTCTTCAACAATAACCCTTACATAGCTTTCTGTTACAAATTTTCCCCCCAACTCCCCACCCCTCCCTTAGATGGCAGGATATCCACTACATGTTAATTATGTTAAAATATTGGCAAATTGAATATATGTATACATATTTCCAAACTTATCATTGTTGTGCAAGAAAAATCTTATCTACACAAAAAATATATCAGATAAAGGAAACACAATGTAAGCAAACATCAGTCAAGGA
Source organism: Myrmecobius fasciatus (assembly GCA_023553655.1). Classification (NCBI taxonomy): domain Eukaryota; kingdom Metazoa; phylum Chordata; class Mammalia; order Dasyuromorphia; family Myrmecobiidae; genus Myrmecobius; species Myrmecobius fasciatus. The sequence goes on from JAJPUD010018093.1 coordinate 27,183, forward strand.
GTATGAGAATGTTATGTTGTGGTCCACATTTCACATCCCTCTCTCTGGGTGTATATGGCTTTCTTCAGTGAACAATTGGAGGTGGTTTGAAACATTTCATTGTTGAAGAGATCCATGTCCATCAGAATTGATAGTCATATAGTACTGTTGTTGCAGTATAAAATGATCTCCTGGTTCTGCTCACCTCACTCAGCATCAGTTCATGTAAGTCTCTCCAGGCCTCTCTGAAATCATCTTGCTGGTCATTTCTTACAGAACAATAATATTCCGTAATATTCATATACCATAATTTATTCAGCCATTCTCCAATTGAAGGGCATCCATTCAATTTCCAGTTTCTAACCACTACAAAAAGGGCTGCCACAAACATTCTTGCACATGTGGGGCACTTTCCTTCCTTTATGATTTCTTTGGGATACAAGCCCCACAGAAATGCTGCTGGGTAAAAGGGTATGCACAGTTTGATAACTTTTTGAGCGTAGCTCCAAATTGTTCTCCAGAATGGCTGTATCAGTTCACAGTTACAACAACAATGCATCAGTGTCCCAGCCCTCCCAAATCCCCTCCCACATTCATCATTAACTTTTCCTGTCATTTTAGCCAATCTGACAGGTGTGAAGTGGTACCTCAGGGTTGTCTTTATTTGCATTACTCTGATCAATAGTGATTTGGAGCACCTTTTCATATGACTATAAATAGTTTTAATTTCATCCTCTGAAAATTGTCTGTTCATATCCTTTGACCATTTATTGATTGGAGAATGGCTTGAAGTTTTATAAATATGAGACAATTCTCTATATATTTTAGAGATGAGACCTTTATCAGAACCCTTAAATGTAAAGATGATTTCCCAATTTATTGCTTCCCTCCTAATCTTGTCTGCATTGATTTTGTTTGTACAAAAACTTTTTAACTTCATATAGTCAAAGTTATCTATCTGGTTTTCAATTAAGAGTTCCAGTTCTTCTTTGGACATAAATTTATTCCATCTCCATAGGTCTGAGAGGTAAACTATGTTACATTCCGCTAATTTACTTATAGTATCACTCTTTATATCCAGATCATGAACCCATTTAGATCTTATCTTGGTATGTGGTGTTAGATGTGGATCAAGCCCTAATTTCTTCCACACTAGTTTCCAGTTTTCCCAGCAGTTTTTGTTAAATAGTGAATACTTATCCCAAAAGCTGGGGTCTTTCGGTTAATCAAAGACTAAATTGCTATAGTTATTACCTAGTTTGTCTTGTGATTCTCTCCTATTCCATTGATCGACTACTCTATTTCTTAGCCAGTATCAAATGGTTTTGATGACCGCTGCTTTGTAATATAGTTTTAGATCTGGTACAGCAAGTCCACCATCGTCAGCCTTTTTTTTTCCATTAATCCCCTTGAAATTCTTGACCTTTTGTTTTTCCAAATGAACTTTCTTACTATTTTTTCTAGATCTGTAAGATAATTTCTTGGGAGTTTGATTGGTATGGCACTAAATAAGTAAATTAGTTTGGGTAGTATTGTCATTTTTATTATATTCGCTCATCCTACCCATGAGCATTTTAAGTTTTTCCAATTGATTAGATCTGATTTTATTTGTGTGGAAAGTGTTTTGTAGTTTAGTTCATATAGTTCCTGACTATCCCCTGGCACATAAATTCCCAAATATTTTATACTATCAACAGTTATTTTGAATGGAATTTCTTTTTGTATCTCTTGCTGCTGAACTTTATTGCTAATATATAAAAATGCTGATGATATATGTGGATTTATTTTGTATCCTGCAACTTTGCTAAAGTTGTGAATTGTTTCTAGTAGTTTTTTAGTTGAGTCTTTAGGCTTCTCTACGTATATCATCGTGTTATCTGCAAAGAGTGATAATTTGGTTTCCTCATTACCTACTCTAATTCCTTTAATCTCTTTTTCTTCTCTTACTGCCAAAGCTAACATTTCTAAGACAATATTAAATAATAATGGTGACAGTGGGCAGCCTTGTTTCACTCCTGATCTTATTGGGAATGGTTCTAGTTTGACTCCATTACATATGATGCTTGCTGAAGGTTTTAAGTAGATACTACTAATCATTTTAAGGAAAAGGCCATTTATTCCTATACTCTCCAGTGTTTTTAATAGGAATGGGTGTTGGATTTTATCAAAGGCTTTTTCTGCATCTATGGAGATAATCATATGGTTTTTATTAATTTGGTTATTAATATAATTGATTATGCTAATAGTTTTCCTAATATTGAACCAACCCTGCATTCCTGGTGTAAATCCTACTTGATCATGATGTATTATCCTGGGGATGACTTTCTGTAATCTTGTTGCTAAAATCTTATTTAAAATTTTTGCATCAATATTCATTAGGGAAATGGGTCTATAGTTTTCTTT
>JAJPUD010018094.1:925-29557 GCA_023553655.1 Myrmecobius fasciatus
ATACTCACTATTTGGCAAAAACTGCTGGGAAAATTGGAAACTAGTGTTGAAGAAATTAGGGCTTGACCCATACCTAACACCACATAACAAGATAAGATCTAAATGGGTTCATGATCTAGATATAAAGAGGGATGTTGTAAGCAAGTTAGAGGAACGTAATATAATTTATCTCTCAGACCTGTGGAGATGGAATAAATTTATGTCCAAAGAAGACCTGGAACTCCTAACTGAACACCAGATGGATAATTTTGATTATCTTAAGTTAAAAAGTTTCTGTACAAACAAAACAAATGCAGGCAAGATTAGGAGGGAAGCATCAAATTGGGAAATCATCTTTACATTTAATGGTTCTGATAAAGGCCTCATTTCTAAAATTTATAGAGAATTGTCTCATATATATAAGAATTCTTGCCACTCTTCAATAGATAAGTGGTCAAGGGATATGAACAGACAATTTTCAGAGGATGAAATCAAAACCATTTCTAGTCAAATGAAAAGTTGCTCCAAATCACTATTGATCAGAGAAATGCAAATTAAGACAACTCTGAGATACCACTACACCCCTGTCAGATTGGCTAAAATGACAGGAAAAGATAACAATGAATGTTGGAGGGGATGTGGGAAGGTTGGGACACTAATACATTGTTGGTGGAACTGTGAACGGATCCAACCATTCTGGAGAGCAATTTGGAGCTATGCCCAAAAAGTTGTCAAAGTGTGCATACCCTTTGACCCAGCAGTGTTTCTACTGGGCCTATATCCCAAAGAGATCATAGAGGAGGGAAAGGGACCCACATGTGCAAGAATGTTTGTGGCGGCCCTTTTTGTATTGGCTAGAAACTGGAAACTGAAAGGATGCCCATCAATTGGAGAGTGGCTGAATAAATTATGGTATATGAATGTTATGGAATATGATTGCTCTGTAAGAAACGACCAGCAGGACGATTTCAGAGAGGCCTGGAGGGACTTGCATGAACTGATGTTGAGTGAAACGAGCAGAAGCAGGAGATCATCATACACAGCAACAACAGTATTACATGATGATCAATTCTGATGGACATGGCTCTCTGCAACAAAGAATTGTCTCATACCAATTCCAATTATTCACTGAAGAAATCCATATACACCCAGAGAGAGGGAAATGAAATATGGACCACAACCTAAAATTTTCATGATCTCTATTGACATTTGTTTGCATTGTGTTGCCTTTCTCTGATTCTTTTTTTTTCTTGTAGATAGGATTTTTCTTGCATAACTTCTCAAGCATTTCAACATTATTAGCATGTAGTGGACTTCCTGCTATCTAGGGGAGGGGAGGGGACGGGGGGTAAAATTTGTAATGGAAAACTTTGTAAAGATCAATGTTGGGGAACTACCCATACATATGTTATACAAATAAAAAGCTTTAATAAAAAAATAAAAAGAACAGTATCTATGCATATATTATGAAAATAAAAAGCTAAAAAATGTAATGCTAACTCACGTAAGGCATGTGTTGCTTTTTTTCTTGTTTTTTTTTTTTTACCATCCCCAGTCCACAACAAATTTTTTCTTGTGTAATAAGAGTCATGTAATAAAATTATTGTTCATGATAGTTATTGTTGTTTTGGCTATGATTGGTGCCATTGCAGTCATTGTTGAGTCAAGAAAGATTTAGATTTCAATCTAGACTTGGATGCATTTTTGTATAAACCAATACAAGTTATTTAACCTTTTTCTATCTCATCTTCATCCTTAAGTTTCTAATCTTCAAAATGGGTATATTGGTACTCTTTATACTTATTACTCAATATGGCTACAAGTATCAAATGAGTTAATATATAAAATACATTTTTGTCCACTTAAAAGGATTACATGAATGTGTTTTATTAGTAAAAGGACAGGTACAGAAATTTAAATATTTCATAATCTTCCCTAATGAGTTGTCTGGTTATTTTATGTTAAGGCAAAATTCACACAGATAGACATACTATATAGGACAGTTTTGTAGCTATGATGTTATTCTGTGAATTTTCCAAGTTCACAAGTTGCCTAGGAATTTGGCTACACCCCCTGACATTACAGGGAAATATAGCCCTAGTGACCCTGAGAGTAACACTCTAGAGGTAAACTTTGTTTCCAGTGCTTAAGTTATTAGACGTTCATTAAACAGTTAGAACTAGTAATATAAAATTTAGGCAAACGATAAAGTGCTATGTTAGCACTTCCAGAAATAATACCTCATTGTCTGCAAATCAGCAGTCCTAATATTGAAGTCTGGGAATGTAATGCTGGGAGTGAGCAGCTAAAATTTTCTAAGATGAAGATCTGTGTTGTAGGAGACAGCATTCTGGGATTGCCCCAGGGAGATGACTAGAAAGTCTTCACAGGTTGATAATACCTGACAACTCCAATTTTGTAACCTGCCTTGCTGCCAGAAGTTAAGACTCTTTGAATGTTAGCAAGGACAGTTCCTCCCTAGGGGAATCAACCTGTTGTCAAACAGAAAAAGAGAGTGAGGGCCTGCTCTGGGCTATAATTATCAGATAAGCCTTTTAGAATGAACATTAAAAAAAAAATTGAGACAATGATGCATAAGTTGCCATTTATGCAGAGTACCAGTAGTATATGTGTTAAGCATGTGTGTATGTTTTATGGAACAACTTAGTTATTTACTTACCAATAATTATCACCAAAGCAATTGACAACAAACTTCTCAAATGTTATCTTTGACACACAGAACATGGAATACTCAGGGTCATATGCAGTAAAGGAATTGTCTTTGATTTTGACAGGTTAAATATATTTTGTGTTTTATATTGTACTTTAGTGTGATGATTCAGTTTTGGTCAAGTTGAGGTTAATTCATTAATGAAGGAAGCTTATCTGTATTTTTAAACTTTATTTTATCTTTCCCCTATTTTATCAAAAGCAAATAATTAAGGAATGAAATAAAACTAATTCAATTAATTAAGTAATAGAAATAATGAAGAGTAAGAGTATTGGTTGAAGTAAGAATTTGAACTTAGACAGAGGAGTCCAGATTCTCCTGAAGCAATTAAAACAAATAAATTATAAATGAATTTTAGGAAGTATGGTAAAGAAAATCAATGAAAAACTATTTTAGGTATAATATACATTCAATGCAGGACTACATGATAATACTGCCAGAAATTTTTGAAAGCTATGAACAGAGATAAAGAAAGGTTAAGAAAAGGCTTAATTTGTTTATAACCTGGATGAACTAGACTAATGCCAAGCAGCCCATTGCCTAAGCTGCCTTAATCTAAGTCACAGCAACAGCCCCTGCCTGACTCAGCATCCAAGCAAAGTGTGGAAAATCTAAAAGAGGAGATAAGATTAAACTAATGCCAAGGTAGATAAGTATTAGAACATGACATAAGTATAGAGGTAGGCAAAACAATATTACTATCTAGGCAGTTTGTGACTGAATAAAAACGACTAGACTAAAACTCAGATAGCACATATCAAAGTAATGCATTCTTAAGGTACAAAAGTAGAACATCCTAGAGACACCTGAGAAGCAAAGTGCCTAGGATTTTCTAGGGGACTTACTACTATAGCTATAAACAATATCTGGTTGGGGGCTTTCCTGGTCATGGAAAGAGAGTCTCAGCTATGGACTTTGAAAAGAGAAGAGAGATATAGGATTAAAGTATAATTTGAGCCACCAAGCATCAGAAACAAAACGTAAACCTTTTGGCAAAGATTTGGGAGTATTGTCAGCCACAATATCTAACACCAAGCAGAACCTGTAAAACAAGAGTATGAATTTTAATTGATTGTAGTGAGCCATTTTAAAGTTGTACCCTTTTATTAAAGGGGCTCTGAGAATAACAATTTCTGCTTTTGTCCCTTTGAAAATGTTTCTGTTCTGGACAATATGCAATTTAGAATTTTTTTCTGGATTTGATATTTTAAAAGAAAAATAATCTGTAATGTTCACCTTTTGAAGCATGTACTTAGATATGAAAGATAAGTCCCAGAAAGTTCATGGGACAAATCTCTTACTGTTATCAATATGAGGTCATGATAAATGTTTTTTTAGGATTCATCTGAAGCTTTGGTTAATGAGGTTTGTTATTGGAGGTAAAATTTCTTGGGCATGTAGTTACTATTATTTAGGAGTTTTGAAAGTTCCACTTTCTGTATGTTACTGGGACAATTATCTGGAGTAAACCTGAGGTAAGACTATTTTATCCTGTATTCTGTATGTACTGAAGAATCAGGTTTGGCTGATTATATTATGGTATAGTCATGTCCTTGTTTTACTTCCTGTCACTTATTTCAATGATCAGAGCAATAGTAAATAGAAATCATTGATGCAATTCAATTATGTCATACCTTGCTGTTTACAATCTGGTTATATGTAATCATTATACTTAGGCACATGAGTATTTAGCCTAATCATTTATCTGTTACTAGATATTTGTGTCTGTATGTATTCTGGTCTTTAAAGATTTCTAAATAATGAGAGAACAATTGTTACAGTTGTCTGAGAGACCTAACTGCTTCTTGTTTCTGGGGACTACAGCTGACGGCCTTTTGTCCGTTCTGTGAGACAAACCTGTCTCCTTACATTGGAAGCTGCTGGAACATCTATGCTGGCTTCTCCGCATTTTGTAACAGTCCTTGAGAACCATTCTTTCTCTCTCAGACTGTTCCAACCTTTATTTGTTAGATTTGTTTTTTGTTCTAGATTTTGGTCGTCACAATGTTATTGATCTGTTTCTGAATCACATCACTGCCTGCTTTGACCACACCCAACCCCCTCCCTGGACAAGAAGTTCACTTTGCCCCTGTCTCAGCAGGAAGCAGCTTTTTAAAGAGACATCACCCCTGCTCCTAAGGGACATTGCACCTTATTACTTTTGGGGGGAACTGAGGGTGATCGATAATTTAAACCCTGACTGTGTATTATTGTACAATCCTGATTGGGTCCCTATTGCTGTATTTTGGATTTAAGGATGGAAAATATTGGGTTAAAATTTTAGGTAACTCTTACTGTAATGGATAGTTTGTATCTGCGTTATCCAGTTGATCACAACATTCTCTTCAGTATATGTATTGTTCAACTCTTCAGTTCCAGAGTGGAAAACCCCTACTATACTAGCTTGTTTTGTGGGATGAACTTGACAACTAGAGCCCTATTTACTCCTCCTTGGATGACTACTTCGGTGAAAAAAAAGGTTGGGGGGGGCGGAATGAGAGATGGGAACCAGGAAAGCTAGTGGATTTTTCCCAAAATACTTGAACAAATGGGAACTGCTGGTGCCCCAAGTTTCCTATTCACTTGGCCTTAGGCACTTCTGCTCCATCCCAAACCCATCAGTTCAAATTGGAAGCCCTTCCATCAGTCCATTTTTCATTTTTACTGGCTGCTTCGTTTATTATTTAAATCCCGACTGGACTGAGATTGCTGGTTCTGCTTTAACTTTGTTCCCCCTTATCCTATTGGAATTGCCCTGGCAGATTCAGTTTCTGGGACCATTTTCTGATTACTAGCAGTCTCTCTGGTCCACTTCTCCAGTCCTGTAACCCCAGTTAATTAGCATTTCAGCAGTTTATTTATTATGCCTCTGAAAGTTCGTGGGTGCCTGCCTCCGTGGTCTGACAAAGTCTGCACACTCTGACACTCTGAAACTCTAATACTCTGATGTTTAGTAGCCTGTCTGTTCTTCTGGGCGGGGACAGGTGGAGTAATTTCGGACTTCACTCTTTCTCTTTGGAGTCTTTGAGGGCCCTAGAGTGTCCTTTCTAGAGGGGTTAGCACAGCTAATTTGGGGACTGCTGCTCCCTCTGCAAGCAGAGGCTAAGTGCACAAACCACTGTGGATCTAACATTGAACTGTCCATCTCAAACTGGGTTCCCTGGCTGAGATGGAGCTCCAGAACTGCAGAGGACCTGACAAGCTTGCAACAGGGAGAACTGTGGAAGGCTGATAACAGCTCTGGGGCTTTCAGGGAGAGACTTGCCATCGCCATAGGTCCTTGCACCTTTTCTAGTTTTATTATCTGCTCCTGGTAGGGACAATCAACATCATGGTGCTGAGACCTTCCAGGTATCTGTGGGAAGGTGATGCAATGATTTGAATATTCAGGAGAAAGAGTGTGGAATAGTGTGCCACAGTTCCCAGGTCTTAGTTTCCCTCAGTTGCTCTGTTTCAGTTTCTCTAAATTGTTCTGTCTTAGTAGCAATCCCCCCTCCTTCTTCTGACCATCAGGAATAATTGGGCTAGCATTCAAAAAAGTCATAAAACCTAGAGATGGCCCAATCTCAAATACCTAGACATACCCCTTATCTTTTTGGTCCCAGACTTAATGTCTCCTAGCTTCTTTCCAAGCTTCTCAGAATTTATGATTTTCCATACCCCCAACCTATCAGAACTGAATTGATAGTCCTTTCCTGGAACTCCAGTCCCCTCAGTGCCCAACCCCTCCTTCTGCCCCATGAACTCTTTGCTCCCCTTAGCTTTGCAGTCTTATAAAATCCTTGATACCCCTCAGTAGAGGGCTGGATACTTGAGATCCAGATGGCTGGCTAACATTTGCCAGTCTAAATTCTCAATGGACTATGTGCTTTGAGACAAAAGTCCCAGCAGTCCTGATGTATTGATAGGGATTCTAAAGTCTCAATTAACATCAATAAAATATTAACATATCTCCAATCTGTAGTACTGCCTCAGTTTCTCCCAGAGCATTACATTAAAGCTTTTTAATTGCAAACCATACATACCGGTAATTTTTCAACATTAACCCTTGCAAAGCTTTCTGTTACAGATTTTTCCGCCCTAATCCCCACCACTTCCCTAGATGGCAGGAAGTCCACTACATGTTACTTATGTTAAAATACGTGACAAATAGAATATGTGTGTGCATATTGCCACACTTCTCTTATTGTGTGTTCCAGGCCCTTTGATCCTTCAATGTGGAGGTGGAGAGATTGTGTGTGATTCTAATTACAGTTCCTCAGTAATTGAATTATTTCTTTTTAGCTGCTAGCAATATCTTTTCCTTGGTGCGATAGTCCTTAAATTTAGCCATGATATTTCTTGGGGATTTAATTTTGGTGTCTTTTTCAGGAGGTGATCAGTGAATTCTTTCAATGGTGATTTTGCCTTCTGATTCTACAACTTCTTTGATATTTTCTTTCAAGATTTCCTCAAAGATTGTTTTTAGATTCTTTTTTTTTTTTTTTCATCATGGCTTTCAGGAAGTCCAATGATCCTTAAATTGTCTCTCCTAAAACTATTTTCCAAGTCTGTTGGTTTTCCTAGGATATATTTCATATTTTCTTCTATTTTTTTTTCATTTTTTTTGTTTTTGTTTGACTGATTCTTGAAGTCTTATTGAATCATTCACTTACATTTGTTCAATTCTAATTCTTAATGTATTGTTTTTTTTTGTTACATTTTGTAACTGGCCAATTTGTTCATTTCTTATTTTTTCCATCACACCAATTTTGTTTTTCAGTAAATTGGTGTCTTTATCATATCTCTTTTGGAGGCCTTCTTTCACTGATTTTAATTCATTTCCCCATTTTTCTTCTAACTCTATTTTGAGATTCTTTATACCATCTTCCAAGTAAGCCTTGTGAAATGGGGATCAGGTCATGTCTGCCTTTGCGGCTTCCTCTGGCATTGCTTTCCCTTTAGGAATGTCAGGATCTGAGGTTTGCCCTTCGTTGTCTCCATAAAAGCTGCTTATGGTGAGAGCTCTCTTTTGCTTCTTACTCATTTTTCAAAAAAGCTTGGGATCTGTTTAAAGCAGAGAAGCAGCAGATGTGGTAGTTTGCCCTGGGGTAATTCGGATAATTAACTTCTGGTGCTGGGCCTTAAGGCTAGGACCAGTGTTTGTAGTGGGTTGCAAACTACCTTTTACAAAAAGCAGATCTGCTACAGCACCTACCTGCAATCAGGGCTGAGTGTCCCAAGAGCCTCAGAAAGACTCCCCAAGTGTTTAGAATCTGCCACACTGAGTCCTGCCTGGCTTCCTGCCGTGTCTTCGGGAGCCAAAAACTGCCGGAGTCACTGCCTGAGCCCCTGCCCAAGCCCTTGCTCAACTGAAGCTGACCTGCTCTGAAGCTCTTCAAAGGTACTTTCTGCAATGAATGTTTTTTTTATTAAAACTTTTTATTTGCAAAACATATATATGGGTAATTCTTCAACACTGACCCTTACAAAGCTTTCTGTTACAAATTTTTCCCCCTAGTCCCCACCTCTCCCCTAGATGGCAGGAAATCCACTACATGTTAATTATGTTAAAATACTTGACAAATCAAATATATGTATACATATTTCTATACATCATTTTTGTGCAAGTGAAATCGTATCTACAAGAAAAAATATCAGAGAAAGGAAACACAATGCAAGCAAACATCAATAGAAAGCATGAAAATTATATGTTGTGGTCCACATTTCACATCCCTTTCTCTGGGTGTATATGATCTTCTTCACTGAACAAATGGAACTGCTTCGAAGCATTTCATTGTTGAAAAGAGCCATGTCCATCTGAATTGATCATCATATAGTCTTGTTGTTGCTGTGTATAATGATCTCCTGGTTCTGTTCATTTCACTCAGCATCAGTTCATGCAAGTCTCTCCAGGCCTCTCTCAAATCATCCTGCTGGTCGTTTCTTACAGAACAATAATATTCCATGACATTCATATATCATAATTTATTCAGCCACTCTCCAATTGATGGGCATCCATTCAGTTTCCAGTTTCTTGCCACTACCAAAAGGGCTGCCACAAACATTCTTTCACATGTGGGGCCCTTTTGCAAAGAATGTTTTGTATTCCAAATATTTGTGTTAAGAATCAGTTCAGAGGCTTAATTGTCTGTTGATTTGAGAGAAGGTCAGAGGAGGACACAGAGTCCTGTCTTCACTCTGCCATCTTGGCTCTGCCCCCTCCCAGAGCATTACAAAGCTATGCGTCCTGATTCAATTCCTGAGGAAACATTCCCTATGTAAAATATAATACAATTGGCTTTAAGGAATCCCACAAGTTTTAAAACAAGGAAAGATTTTAACTTGGGTGGCTAGAGAAAAAAGTGTGAAGAGAAAAAGCAGGTGGATGGTACTGACAAGGCCAGAGGGTATGGCGATTTGGATAGAAAAAGGGTTACTTTGCTGGGAAGTTTAAGGGGCAGGATGCTTCTGGGCTTCAGTGTGGTTTTACTTCCTCCTAGATCTGAACATGCACCTTTAGGACATTCTGCTACTCCTGATTCTCCTCCCTAAACTCTACTTTTGTGATTGAGAGGAGGAGTGTGAGGGGCAATGAGACCATCAGCACCACCCACACAACAGTTTTGCCCACTTTCTATGTCCCCATTATAAGAGGCATCAGTTTAAGCAAAGGAGGAAGACAGAATAGGAGCATATGCTGTGACTGAAGAACTTGACTCTTCTGGTCATATCAGGAGAAGACACACTCCTTTTATTCTGGAAGTTATCAAAGATCTGAAAAAGGCTTGCATCCTCTATAGGTCTAAATCATCTTATGTTAAGATGCTGTTAGAGAATTTGGCTTATGAAATTTTAACCTCGAATGATTGGAAATCTGTAACAAAGACATGTGCCTTTTTGCCTATGCTGAACTCTGTAGAACACAAGCCCAATAAACAGGCAGTCTGGAGTTAATATACCAGTCACCTCTGACCAACTAGCAGGTGTAGATCCTCATGCAGACACTTTAACATAGATTAATTACCCTTTGACAGTGTCTGAGCAAATTGCTTCTGCCATTATCAAAGCATGGGGCACACTCCTAGGAAAACAAGACAGAGGGGAACCCTTCATGAAAATAGTGCAAGGTCCCAGTGGATCTTTTGCTGATTTTGTGGAATGTCTGCAGACATCTGTCACACAAACCATTGGTGAAAATGAAGCCACAGAAATTATGATAAGACTAAGGCTAAGGAAAATAATAATGAGGATTGTAGAAGAATTATACTAGGACTAAAAAAGGATGCTCCTTTAGATGAGATCATAAGATGCTGGGCCACAGTGGGCACAAATACTTTTTATACCCAGACTATAATGCAAGATTTTCAAAATCTGAATATGGGAAAACAGGGTCCTTCTTGGGAAGGGACTTCCAAAGAGACTTATCTGTGATTTCAGTGTGGTAAAGCAGGGCATTTGAAAGCTCAATGTTGGCAAAAAGATAAAGTGAAAGAAAAGAGTGGGAGAACAAGACCCATGTCCAAAATGCAACAAGGGATTCCACTAGGCATCAGAATGTAGAACCGCTCAGAGAAACGGGAAGTGAGACTTGGCTCCAGGGCCCCAGGAGAAAAACACAGGAGAAAGGAGCATGATGGAAGCTGCAGTTACACCCAGAGATACTACAGCTGTTATAGCTGACCATCTTATGCTCACTATTTATGTAAATAGGTTACCATTGAAAAGGTTGGTAGACACAGATACAGATCATACAGTCATTAGAGGTACTAGCTGGCCCAGTCACTGACCAAACATTATGGTAAACACCCAGATGTCTAGCATAGGAGGATCAATAGTAGCTGAACTACCCCTTTGAGATGGAAATTTGAAGATAAAACAGGAGTCTTTACTTCTTTTGTAGTAAAAAAATAATCTCCATCAATATGTTGGGAAGAGACAGCTTGCAACAGTTAGGATTGCAATTGAGTACTTCGATTTTTTAGGCAGGGCTGTTGTGGAAGACCTGCCAGCACTCTCACCTGTTCCCACTCTATGGAAAAATAATACATTAGTATGGGTGGATCAGTGGCCCTTAAACAGTGTAAAATTAGCCCTTATTACATAGTACAGGAGCAACTTGACCAAGGATACTTAACACCCCTAAGTCCTTGGAATCACCCTCCATTTGATGTAAAAAGAAATCTGGAAAATGGAGGATGTTGACTGATTTGAGAAAAGTAAATGAACAAATGGAAGCAATGGGACCTCTTCAGCCTGGGCCTCCTTATGCTATTCAATTGCCTAGGGAAGGGCCTCTTTGGATTATAGACATTAAGGATTGTTTCTGCTCTATCCCTCTGGATAAGGAGGATATGAAAAGATTTAGCTTTTCAGTGTCCAGTGTTAATTTAGCTGAGCCTTATAAAAGATTTGAATGGACAGTTTTACCACAGGGAATGAAAAATAGCCATACTAGGTGTCAAATGTATGTAGCTGCTACTCTTACTCCAGTAAGAAAAGCATTTCCAAAAGTTACGTTACTACATTACATGGATGATATCTTGGGGTATGTACCTGCGTATGAAAGACCATAAAAACACTATGGATCTATCAATTGCATATAACCGCAGAAAAAAAATTCAAAGGCATGTTCCTTTTCAATATTTACAATATGAAGTATATCCTAAGGTACTTAACAGTACAAAAATTTTCTTAAGAAAAGAGAAGTTGAACACCTTAAATGACTTTCAGAAATTGATAGGAGATATCCAATGGATGTGTCCAGTGTTAGGCTTAACTACTTATCAATTAATACCATTTATGACATTTTAAGGGGAGATACTGATTTAGACTCACCCCACCAGCTTACAAAAGAAATTCAAGAGTCTCTGTGAGAGGCTGAACTAGTCTTATCTAATGTGGTTGAAAACATCACTCAAAAACCCTTGGAAATATCAGTTTTTGCTACAAAAGAGGCACCTAGTAGTCCTTCATCAAAGAAACAGTGTGATTGAGTGGGTGGCCCTCCAAGCACAACCAAACCAAAGACTTATTCCTTTCTCAGTGCTTGTGCCTACAATTTTATTAAAAGCCATTAAGCAAGTAATAAAATTATCTGGTATATGACTTGACAAGATATACACTTTTTATAACAACGCACAAATTAATATATCCTGTGAAACCATCCCAGAGAGGCAAATTTTATGGGCTACAGCTCCAAATTTTATACATGGGTCCACCTTAAACATACCCTGACTATTATATAATTGGTCATGGATTTTTGAAGAAAAGGTTTCTAAGGTTCCTCTTAAAGGACCAACCATTTTCACAGATGTGTCCAAACACAACATTTGTGCTGTATATTCTCCTGACAGCTTTTTAAGGAACTTCAGGAGCATGTAAAAAAACATCCAGCTAAGTATTATATCTTTCATGTCTACTCTCATAAGAAACTTCCAGGTCCTGTTTTTTCATGGAAATTCAGAGGCAGATTGCCTTCTCACCCTGTAAGCTAATACCCCTCTATTTCAGGCAGCCCATGAATCTCATCCTAAATATCATAAGGCTCATTGATCTTTACATCTGCAGTTTGAGATAACAAAAGAGGAAACTATGAGCATAGTAAAAGCCTGTACAGCTTGCCTTTCTTTCCATGCTCCTACGCTACCTCCAAGGAAGAACTCTCATTTTTTGAGAACCATTGAAATTTGGCAGATGGATGTGACCCATTATAAATCTTTTGGTCATCAGTCTTTTATCCATGCTGTAATGGACACCGTCTCATGATTTACTTTTGCAGGACCAGCAGCAAAATAGACGGCCCGGGTGGTCCCTGAATTCCTTACACAGGCTTTTGCAGTTATAGGCGTGCCACAAATAAATAAAATCAGAAAATGGACTTGCATGCATTTCTAAACATTTTGCCCACTTTTGTGCCCCGTATCAGATTTCACACATCACTGACATACCCTTCAATCCTCAAGGACAGGCAATAGTAGAGAGGAGGAACAGAGACATCAAGATGCTCCTCCACAAACAAAAGAAAGGGGGAGCCACAGGTAACTCTAGAGAACTTCTAAACTTGACCCTTTATATTATTAATTTTTTGGTTTTTGGTGAGGATGCACTAGCTCCAGCAGACAGGTTTCATAACCTGCCAGAAGGGCAGTGTCCAGTGCGAGCAGCTCCAGTATCTTTAGATAATCCCCAGGTGATGTGGAGAGATCCACAGAGCAGTGAATGGAAGAGACCAGACAGACTAGCTGTTTGGGGCAGAGAGTTTGCTTGTGTCTCTACAGATGGAGAAGGATTCCTATGGGTGCCAATGAGCTGTAACTGCCTTGTTCATCAGAGAGACAGAAAAAAAGAAGACACTCGAAACAAAGGAGTAGACTCAGGAAACATCGGGTGGTTCCATCTCTGACTGCACCCACCACTGAAAGAGCATGTCAGTTAGCCCTATGTGTATGGCAGTTGACTCATGAACATCACCATGACCAAAAAATATTTGCTAATGAGACTGATGCAGGACTTCAAAATCTACAGGCATCATTGAATTCTCTGAGATATGAAGTGATGGACAGTAGATTGACTTTGAACTCTTGGCTGCTGAAGGAGGCATATATATGGCTATGAATTAATAGTTGCTTTCTACACCTTCCTTCTGGAACTCCTGGAAGATTTTATAGTATCTTTTTTATTCCTATTTTTGTTATATTACTACTTGCTGCATGATATTACTACTTGTTTGCGTGATTCCTCCCATGGTGATGGATTCAACCACTGATGTATACCTGCTTCGATTAAAACAAGAGAGAGAGAGGTAGAGGGCCACAGGCTGTGGGGGAACTCTGAGTGAGGTATAAGACCCTTCACCTCAGATGGAACCTGCTGACAAGGTCTGGTTCAGCTCCCCATCTCCTCTAAGAGCTCTTGGACTTCCTGAGAAGTCAGGGGGCAGTGACAACCTATGCTGTGATTAAACAGAGTGATACCAAGTGGCAAAGAGTCATCTGCATGCAATAGCAAGTTGTTTATGTCATCCAGCATGCACAGTATATAGTTAGAGCATGTGCGATGTTATTTTGGTTATATAAGGGTATTAGGGTATATAATGCTAAGAGAATTTGGAATAAACGGACTCCATGTTTGACCATCCAGGTGAGTCTCGCCTCATCACTCCTCCACTAAAACCAAGGATTCTGGCTGATACCGAGGTCCTCTAGAGAGCTAGTCTGGACACAACAAACTCTATGCTCTTTTTGAACAACTTTACTAGTTGTTCCCAGAACTCAACAATCTACCTCCAGTTTCTATCTGCAAATATTGTCATAAACCCACGATTGAAATGTACCCCCTCTGCATGTAACCTTTTTCATTATCCTTGTCTTTCTTTAAAGGTCCATATTTGGCACCTCCTCTTCAGTAAAGTCTTCCCTCATGCTTCTATCCTAAATGTTTGGTGCTGGCTCCTTTCCCAATTTTATTTATACTTCATTTATATACTCAATTTTTGTATTTAGTACAGGAGAATAAAACTACAAAGGGATAAGTAGTTTTGGGGGGCACTTTTCATTACTCTACATCACCTACATCAAATTGATACACAGAGAAAAAATATTTTGCAGTTAAAGCAATGCAAAAATGGTACAAGCTTAAAGACATTTCATACAATTACCAATATTCTGAAATGAAACATTGTTGATATGCCGATGTCAGCTGAGTATGTAGAATTACTTCTGACTTCAATGTGCTCTATTACTGGCATTAGAAAATAGTATCCTTAATATGTCTTCCTAAATGTTTTAATTTAAAAGACTAATATAGCTCTTAAAGCAGTTGTTTAAAAATTGAAAATAGTTTAATTATTTTTTCCTTACAAAAAACAGTTTTTATTTTTTTTTATTGGATTGATTTGGAAAATGTAAAATTGAAACAAAAGCCTCAGATTATCCAGCTTTCAGTATAGGCTTTGGAGAAGAATAATGAAGCCTCCACTGATCAGACCCCTAAGATTAGAAAAAAGGAGGATTTTCCCTGTCCCTGATAGTTTCAGTTAATAGGGGCCTAAAATACTCCTGTTAAAAGATATACTTCATGAGAGTAATGGTATCAATCATGACCTGCAAGGTTTTGGCTTGTTGAAAAACTAATATGATTCTTAGCTATCAACAAAATAAAAATAATTGCTTGAATACTCCTAAGATGTCCTTTAATATGATAAATGTAGTAGATATACATATAGGTTTTTGAGGGCACAGAATTTCTGACTTTTTTCTTTATATTATTGGACTTTAAAACAACACATGCCCTGTAATAGGTGATTTGTAAATGTTTGCTTAATTATTTGATGCACAGAATAAGAATTTAAAAACATAGATCAAAAACTCTGACCTTATGGAATGTTTGGTGTAATTGAAAATCATCAATATTCACAGAAAAGACTGATGATGTCATCATAGAAAGTAGTTATGTCCAGAAGTGGAATCTCTGATCAAAAGTGCATAGGTTTTTTCTTAATTAGCATAATTTCAAAATGTTTTCCAGAATCTTTGGATAAATTCACAGCTTTATCACTACTGCAATAATTTCATTTTCTTCCCATAATCCCAGCAACACAAATTATTCATTTTTGTCATTGTTGCCAATTAACTAGGTGAAGTGACTCCCCAAAATTAATTTGATTTAATTCTCTCTTATTATTGGTATTTTAAAGTTCTGTTCCATATAATTATTCATATTGCAATTTTTCTTTTGAGGATTTGTTTTACCCTATCTTATGACCAGCTAGATATTGGGGAATAAATGTGCATATCTTATTACGTATATTAGGTATTGGCATAAGGTCTTATAACAACTGCATAGAATTCCTTTCTGGGAGGGGGACTCTGAACTGGAAATGAAGAATATTTTCAGGAAGACAATAAACATCTTCAAGCATTGAGAGATCTGCTGTATGAAAGCATCAGTTATTGTTTGGTAACATATAATAAATTTACTGCAGTGGATCTTAATCCTTTTTGTGTTATTAACTCCTCTGGTAGTCTGGTCACACTTATAAATCCCTTTTTAGAATATTTTACATAAACTTCTTTTCAACTCTAAACTTTTTTTTTGTCCAATACATTTTTTGCAACCCCATATATTAATGTATATAAAATAGGTATACAACTCAAGTATTCACTTATAATAAATCATAAAGAAAATTATTTTTTAAAAATCTTAAGAATACACATAATTTGCATTTATTAAAGATTGACCAAATTTGCATACTAATAACATGAACTTGTTCATATTTTTATTAATAATTAAATTTTAGGAGAATATTTGTTGTTTTTTTCTATTGCCAATTTTTTGGGACTCCCACATTCAGTTACATTAACCCATAATAGGTTGTGATACAGAATTAAAGAAGTTTTGCTACAGATTGAAAATACAGAGGATTACAAAGAAAATTGTTTACACTGAAATAAGGTTATAGAAATACTTTAAATTCATGGACCCCACATTAAGAACCCATAAAAGTAATAGACAGAAGTGCAATAAGATAAAATTAGGCTTGTTATAACTTCCTTATAATTAAACCTACTAAACAAATTGGAGTTTGTTCCCTAGTGAGATGACGTATGCCCTTTCTTTCAGATATATGATAAAGGGTTTCTTTTACCATAAAGATTGGACAACAAAACTATACAAGTTTCATCTCTGAAAAACTGTGATTCTGATTCAATGAAGTAGGTAGGATTTCTGTGTTTAAAAACTGTACATTGAAACAAACTTTTAGAAGACGGTAAAATCAAAGTTAGATTATTGGAGATATCTCTTTGATTAAGCTCTTTACCTGTTCCGTATCCAGTATTTTCTGGAATCCCTAAAGGGATACAAATGAGAGGAAACTGACTTAGATCAAACAGTAATTATCAAAAATACCAGAATTTTAATTCAGGTCCTCTGAATAAAATAAAAGTTGCTCTCTATTATGGCTTCCTTTAGACTACTAGTTTTTAAATAATTTCAACTATGTTTTGGCCATGATCTCATAGAGAGCAATGGGATTTTTTACATGAAAGGGATATTTATAATTGAGAATATTGAGATCTCATTAATTTAAGAGATTTCCCCAAAGTCCTAAAGTAGTGACAGAGCTGGAACTAACTTTGAATCTTTTATCTTCAATGTTTTCAATTCTACACTCACAGCCTCTACATTCAAGTTGCTTTTTCTTCTTAATGTTTATTTTCTTAAAAGATATGGTGGATTACTTATAATCATATGAGGTAAAGTATATATTGGGAAAGCCTTTCCTGACTAAAATTTGTCATGACATAGATTAGATTTGTATTATAAATGTTTGTCTTCATTTCTTTAATAAGCTCCAAAGGATACATATCATTTTAAAATATTTTTCAATTCTCTTCAATAAATGTCTTTTCCACATAGTAAATGCTTAGAAATGTCTAAGTAATGTATTTGAATTGAATTGAAGTAACACTGCCCAAAGAGTATATTAAACAAGTGTCCAAAGAGCATGTTAAACAGTCATTGCCTGTTATTCTTACTCCTCCCATATTATATACTTTGGTAGTCAGATAAATATAAAGAATCCTGGCATAATGATGATAGAATCAGAGAGCTTAAGCTAAAAGGGATCTCAGATGCTATCTCATGCAAACTCTTCATTTTATAGAAAAAAAATTAAAACAAACAAAATTGACCCATGGAGATTAAATGATCTGTTTAAAATCACTAATAAAGCAATTGCCAAACATATTTTGATGATAATGATGAATACAATTAATATTTATTCTGCTAAAATCCTATGATAGTTAATGTAGGTGCCTGGTTAATCATTTTTGAAAGGCAAATGTAATCTAGATTTTTGTTTCAATTCTATGAGGATCATGTTCATGTGAAAATTCCTTTTATCATTGCAGACTTGCAAATCTGAATCACCAAAAGTTACTTGGTCATACACTTATCATATATGAGAAATGAAAGCTGAACACAAGTCTTTTTAACTCTAAAAACAGTGTCCAATAAAATGTCATCTCTCAATTGTTAGCTTCTCTAAGCAAGTTCCTCTAACAAAAGTACTATTATGATGCTTTCTGCATACTGATCAGGCTTTCATAGTGAAGAAGTTAGTATAGCCTTCTATATGAAAAGTGAATATCACTGTCATCTGTATGATTATCAAGTCTATATTTCATGCAGGATTACTATTTCTGTAGATCATCCTTTATTTTTGAAGAGGATCAATAACATTAGGAGGATGATGTCTTGACTTGCAAGTGAATTAGATTTAAATGAGACAGGACTGTGAAAATGTTGTCAGCTTTATTCCTTCAGAGTCATTCAGAGTCCAAAGGTAAGGCATATGTCAAGACAACTGACAATGGCCCTGGATGCCAAGGGACAACATGAACTTATTTTTTTTCTTGGTGCAATATGCATCCTCAAAGAACCCACAAACTATTTGGGATGGGAGAGCATATAGGTAATAGAATAACTATAGATTCTGAATCTTTTATGGATAAATATTATAAGCACTAAAAATAGGCAGTGATAACTTCACTTTGAGATGTTTATCAAAACTTTGAAGGAAGAGTTAGAACTGAGACTTGAAGACATGGAAAAATTTAAATCATCATAGAATATTACAGTTTAGATCATAGAATGTTACAAAGTGGAGAAGATTGCATATTTTGATCCAACATAACATTTTCTAGAAAAAAATTATAGTCACTAAATTATAAAACCAAAAAGAAAACTTCATTAGAGTATTAAATATCTATTCTGCCATTCCTTTTAATTAATTTCAATTTCTATTTCAGTTTATATAAACTTATAGCACTGCATGATTTTAGTTTCAATCAAAATATGAGCAGTGAATTGAAAACCAGATAGATAACTTTGACTATATTAAGTTAAAAAGTTTTTTGTACAAACAAAATCAATGCAGACAAGATTAGGAGGGAAGCAATAAATTGGGAAATCATCTTTACATTTATGGGTTCTGATAAAGGTCTCATCTCTAAAATATATAGAGAATTGTCTCATATTTATAAAAATTCAAGCCATTCTCCAATCAATAAATGGTCAAAGGATATGAACAGACAATTTTCAGAGGATGAAATTAAAATTATTTATAGTCATATGAAAAGGTGCTCCAAATCACTATTGATCAGAGAAATGCAAATCAAGACAACCCTGAGGTACCACTTCACACCTGTCAGATTGGCTAAAATGACAGGAAAAGTTAATGATGAATGTTGGAGGGGATGTGGGAGGGCTGGGACACTGATGCATTATTGGTGGAGCTGTGAACAGATACAGCCATTCTGGAGAACAATTTGGAGCTATGCTCAAAAAGTTATCAAACTGTGCATACCCTTTGATCCAGCAGCATTTCTATTGGCTTATATCCCAAAGAAATCATAAAGGAAGGAAAAGGCCCCACATGTGCAAGAATGTTTGTGGCAGCCCTTTTTGTAGTGGCTAGAAACTGGAAATTGAATAGATGCCCTTCAATTGGAGAATGGCTGAATAAATTATGGAATATGAATATTATGGAATATTATTGTTCTGTAAGAAATGACCAGGAAGATGATTTCATAGAGGCTTGGAGAGACTTGCATGAACTGATGCTGAGTGAAATGAGCAGAACCAGGAGATCATTATACACGGCAACAACAGTACTATATGATGATCAATTCTGATGGACATGGCTCTCTTCAACAATGAAATGTTTCAAACCACCTCCAATTGTTCACTGAAGAAAGCCATATAAACCCAGAGAGAGGGATGTGAAATGTGGTCCACAACATAACATTCTCATACTCCTTAATTGATGTTTGCTTACATTGTGTTTCCTTTATCTGATATATCGTTTGTGTAGATAAGATTTTTCTTGCACAACAATGATAAGTTTGGAAATATGTATACATATATTCAATTTGCCAATATTTTAAAATAATTAACATGTAGTGGATATCCTGCCATCTAGGGGAGGGGTGGGGAGTTGGGGGGAAAAATTTGTAACAGAAAGCTATGTAAGGGTTATTGTTGAAGAATTACCCACACATATGTTATGCAAATAAAATAAAAAAAATAATTAAAAAAAATATGAGCAGTGTTCCACCACCTCCAATTTCATAAAATCAAAATATTTTGTTAGTCATTATCCTTGTGTGTCTATGTACAATATTCAGATTTATCATTAGTTATTTCAGTTTGAAAGCAAATATCTCAAAGATCACATTTATCTCTATCTATCTATCCATATCTACATATAAAAATAGTCGGAGATCGTTTTGCTTATCTATACACGTTTATGATAGGGTTTTGTTTTCCTTTGGGAAGTTTGGATGAAGTAAAAGAGATACATTTTATTTGTTTCCCTTACTGAAAAACAAGAAATCATCTATTAATTGTCTATTATTTCTCAAGCTATTTTAAAAGTAAATAGTAATTAACCATTGCAAGATATTACAAATTAACAATGGAACAAAATAAGCATATAACAAAGTATACAGGTAGCTTCTGTGTGGGGTGAAAAATATCCCCTAAAATGGTCATATTCTTCAAATTTCCCATGCATATTTCCTTTAGACTGGAGCAAAAGATTATATATATTTTTTTGTTTTTGTTTGACTGATTCTTGGGTTCTTATTGAGTCATTCACTTGCATTTGTTCAATTCTTATTTTCAAAGTGTTGTTTTCTTCAGTTACCTTTTTTAGCTCCTTTTGCAACTGGCCAGTTTATTCATTGCATAATTTTCCCCCTTCACCAATTTTGTTTTTCAATAAATTGGTGCCTTTTTCATATCTCTTTTATCCTTCTAGCAGGACATTATATCCTTCTTGCACTGATCTCAGTTTATTTTCCCATTTATCATCCAGCTCTCTTTTGTGGTTCTTTATGCAATCTTCCAAGAACGCCTTTTGAAAAGGAACCAGGTTCTATCTCCCTTGATGGCTTCTTCTGGAGTTGCTTTGTCTACAGGAACCTCAGGATCTGGGGTCTGCCTTTTTTTCTCTCGATAGAAGCTGTCTATGGAGAGAGCTCTCTTCTGCTTCTTACACATTTTTTAACAGCATGGAGGTCTGTTTAAGGCTAGAGAAGTCGTGGTTGCAGTAGTTTTCCCTGGGGCAATTCTGGTAATTAATTTCTGTTGCTGGGCCGGTTGGGCTAGGACTTTTCCCAATTAATCCTTATAAAAGGAAAATCTACAAGAATACCTGCCCCAATCAGGGCAGAGTGTCTGAGTGCCTCAGATAAGCTCCAGGTGTTTGGAGTTTGGAGTTTGGAGTTTCTGCCACACTGAGCTGAGTCCCACCCAGTTCTCTGCCCTCAGTTCCGGATCTGCCCCGAGCAAACTGCTTACCC
This sequence comes from Myrmecobius fasciatus, assembly GCA_023553655.1. Lineage (NCBI taxonomy): Eukaryota > Metazoa > Chordata > Mammalia > Dasyuromorphia > Myrmecobiidae > Myrmecobius > Myrmecobius fasciatus. Next base: position 21,986 of record JAJPUD010018094.1, read on the forward strand.
CGATGCCCGATTGAAACAGACCTGATATGAATTTCTTCAGAGGTAACCAAGCACTGTTTTGTAGTCCAAATGTTTCTGGATTCATTGACTTAAAGATCAGTTCAGAGGCTTATTTTATTGTTCATTTGAGAGAAGGTCAGAGGAGGACACAGAGAGTCACGTTTTCACTCTGCCATCTTGGCTCCCCCTCCCTCTAGAAAATTCCAAAAGATTATATTTTACAAAATTATAACTTCGAATAGTGTAAATTCTAATAAAAGTTTCTACTAAATTTATTATTTTTACTAACTAGAATCTAATGAGAATACAATGGGAAGTGTTACAAGATGTTTGAGGAGAAAGTTTTCTTTTTCCCCAAATAGTGTAAAGAGTAGAGACTAAGGAAGAATTCATGGAAGAAGTCGCCCCACTTTATATGGTGTCCAAAAAGTAGACAAATTTGGAATCATATGGAGCGGGTTCACTACAGATATGTTGGAGCCTTTGTAAATCAAGAAAAGTAGTTGTAAATTGTAAAAGATAAAGGTAGAACTGATAGCACAATTTGTTTAGAATTTAGCATGGATTAACAGAATTAGACTAAAATAATCTCTAAACTTATTTTTAAAGTCACTTATGAAAGACTTTAAATGCTAGCATTTGTAGTGTCTACAGTATCAATTAGACCACAGAGGGAAAAAAAAAAAAAAAAAAAAAAAAAAAACATAAAAGGATTCTGGTCAGACATTGCTGCTTTCTGAAGACTGAATTAAAGAGAAAGTAAGAGGAAGTGGAGAATGGTTCACCTCTTTTACGCCAAAACATGTCTAACCCATAAGCATTTTACCTCCTTTTCACTCCAATTTCCCAAGCAGTCAAATGAAGACATCAGATGAAAACATCTCTAAGATTTTTTCTGGTTGAATATTCTGAGATTCTGAAATTTGTGAAAGACATTACTTAGGAAATAAAGACTAAATTATACTGGTAGTATAGGGCAAAGGTGGAAAAGTGTATAGCATTTCAGGTCTGGAATCAGGAAGACTCTCCTTTCTGAGTTTAAATTTGTACTCAAATATTTACCTGCTGCATGACTATGGACAATTCACTTAATACCCTTTGCCCCAGATCTTTATCTACTCAATGAACTAAAGAATAAAATGGCAAACCACTCTAATATCTTTGCCAAAATGGGATCACAGAAATCTGACACAACTGAAATAAATGATCATCAAAAAATGGTATGGTGAGTGAAGAGGAGTCAAATATTAAAGGCATTGCTCAAGCAGAAACAATAGGAGTTGAAAACTGATTAGATTTGAAAAGAGAAAAGGCAAGTTTGACAATATACCAGTATGAAATCAATGATAAATGTAGGTAACATTATTTTCCATTGACTTAATGATCAAAAAGGTGAACAATATCAATTTAATGATATGGCATCATTACTCTGAGGCCAAGTGATAGCCTGATAAATATTTTATTGTGCTATTCATTTTCATTCCTTACATTTCTGAGAAAGCCTAAATTGAGAATGTCTTCACATTCTAGAAAAGAAAAGTAGGATCTTAAAAAATCTGAATCATTTATTGGTAATTAAGAAGATAATGAGGTAGTCAAAAAATTTAACAGAAATAACTTGAAGAAATACCATTCACAAATAAAAAGGTGATTGTCCCAAAGTACACTGTTCAATGAACAAACATAGGGAATAATTATTAAAATATTTTACTACATTTTATTAAAATATTCATAATATAGAGAACAATCAAAAGATTAACCCCTATAGGGAACAAACTAAAAATAACACCATGTAAGATGAGATTTAAAAAAAAAAATTAGAGGAGCTCAGCTTTAAGTATAGATGACTTGGGGTAGAAATTTTACCATTGTCACTTAATTTGTTTGAAGGATGATCATGTGAAAGAACTATTTAACTTTGTAGGTGTGTGCCATTAAGTCTGAAATGTAGATGGGTGGAAGTTAAAATTTTAGTTTTGAGGTATAGAAAACCTTACTGATGATTAGACTAATGACAAAATGGAGTGGACTATTTTGTATTCTTATTGTTTATTCTTATTGTTGCTGTTTTATTTGTGTTTTCTTTTTGTTTTTGTTTTTCAGCAAAGATCGGAAAAGGAGTAGTTAGTATACATTGAAAAGGGATTAGAATCCAGGTATGGTTTGAAATAGTCTCTGAGTCAGTTTCTAATATGGATATTATATAATTTGGTAACAGTCAGTACCTGAGAGTATGATAGTACTAGAATACAAATATGGGAGGCAAATAGAGGGAAGGGTTTAAGGATAATAAAAGAATCTTTAAAAGGAATGACTCAGAGTCCAACTCAAAACTGAAATTATTTTTAGCGATGAGAATATCATGATAGTAAGGTAGCTTCTTTTCTTTTGATCTTTTTGCATTTTTCGTTTACATTTAAATGATGATTTCCAAGATTCCTTTTTGCAGCTTTCACCTATTGCTCTTAACTCTGCTTTATGGTAAAAATAAATTGAATCTTTGTATGACAGTTCTTTTACTAGTAACTAGAGCTATCATGTTAAAATAAGACCTATTTTTTTCTTTTCCCAAATTCTTCAACTGATTCTCATGTAGTAAGAACTCCAGTTTTCGTATTTTCATTACAATATTCATCTTGATATTCTAGGGAATCAATTATCTTCCTGTAATGTGGAATCCAGGCATTATTCTTTTTTATTATTATTTTTTTTATTTTCAAAATATATCCATACATAATTTTCAGCATACCCACTTGTAAAACCTTTTGTTCCAATTGTTTTAACTCCCTTTCCCCACCTTCTCCACTAGATGGAAAGTAATGCACTATATGTTAATTTTTAAAAGTCTTTGAGAACTTATATTACAGTAGTCCTCAAGAATATAATACTAATTTCCCACGATTTAAGATCAGTTTAAGATTTAATGAGCCCTACACACCTCCAACAAATAGAATTCATGTTATACCATTTCTTCTGTGTGTGTGTGTGTGTTTGTGTTTGTGTATGTGTTGTCTCCTAGTATGAATATTCAAAAATTTCTGGACTTCCAGATATAACCATTGCTATTGTAGTATCACTTCCAGTTTTTCATGATTCCCTAATACAATAATTGTGGACCATATAGACCCAATATCATAAAATTGAAGTTCTGGAAAGAATTCATGTCCATCTTTGATGGTTAGAATATATCTTAAACAGCCTTCATTTCATATATGTTCCTATTAAACATATAGATCAATTTATCTACACCAATTTTTTAGCTTCTAAATCACTTAGGAATTGTTTGTAAAGAGTTCAGTGTCTATTTTGATAAACTTCCTTTCCATCTCTATTCCTATTTTCATATGTTGAGATTTAAAATTCTTATTGGTATATCCTGGAATATTCTGCTTGCCAAACCTCTCAAATTGTATTTTTTAAAAATATGTTTTTTTGCATATATATGTGCAAGTTTCCTATAACCAATTCCCAAAACTTATTTTACCTTGTATCATCAAAATAGAATTAAGAAAAATATATCAGATGTTTCAGGGTTGAAGCCAAGATGCTGTACTAAACTGATCAAGCTCTCCCAGTTTCCCTTGAAAACCCCATGAAACTGAGCCTCTGAACAGTCTGATGGAATAAAACCCTTCTCCAGCTCAAGAGACTGACAAACCTTCAAGAGAGGTCAGTCTCACTGGAGTGAAAAGGGTCTTCAGCCCAGCTCAGACAGACTTTGGGAAAGCTGGTGAGAGGGGCTTAATCACAGCAAATCAGCAACTGAGACCCTCAGTCCTGACTCAGTATAGAAACACACCAGTGGGGTACCTTCCAGTCCCAGCTCAGAAGGAAAACTCTGGGAAACCAGACTATTCCCTGGGCAGAGCAGGCAAAGCCATCCTCTGCAAATACAAGGGGGTGCTGTGGTCAAAGCCAAAGCTCAGAGCTGCACAGGAAGCTTGGGATAGCTTCCCTTACACCCCAGGAGCAGTGCTCCAACTAAAAAAAAGTGGAAATACCAGAAGAAAAGGAAAGAAAATGAACAAGAAACAGAAACCCTTGACCATAAAAAACTATGCTGACATGATAGACCAAAAACACAAATTCAGATGAGGACAGAATAAGAAATGTTAAAGAGTGATATGAATTGGTTTCAAGCCCAAAGAGGCTTATTTGAAATACTCATAAAAGACTTCAAAAGGCAAATAAGAGAGGTAGAAGAAAAAAATGAGAAAGGAAATGAGAGGTATGCATGGGATTGGAAAAGGAAGGGAAAAAATGTCTGAAGAAAACAGTGCCTAAAATAGCAGAATAAACCAAATGGATAAAAAAATATATATATACAGATTCTAACTGAAAAAAAATCACACATAAAACACTAGAATAGGGCAAATGGAAGCTGATGACTCTATGAGACAGCAAGAATCAATTAAACAAACTGAAAAGAATGAAAAAAAATAAAAGAACATGTGAAATATCTCATTGGAAAAACAGCTGACCTGGAAAATAGATCCAGAAGAGACAATTTAAAAATTATTGGTCTACCTGAAGCCAAGACCCAAAAAAGAGCCTGGATAGCATTCAAAAGATGATTAAAGAAAACTTCCCTGACAGTCTACAAATGGAGAGGGAAATATTCACTGAAAGAATTCAGTGCTCAGCTTTGGAAAGAGATTCCACAAGGAAAATCCCAAAGAATATCATCGCAAAACTGTTGTCTCAAGGAAAAAATACTACACTCTGCCAGATAAAAACAATTTAAATATCAAAGTGCAACTATCAGGATTACCCAGGATCTGGCAATTTCTAAAATAATCAATCAGAAGGCCTGGAATACTATATTCTGGAAGTCAAAGGATCTGGGGTTACAATCAAGAATTAAATATCCAGAATGGTTCAGCATCACCTTGCAGGGGAAAAGATAGAGCTTCAATGAAATAAGATTTTTTTTGGAAAAAAAACAAAAACAGAACTAAACAGAAAATTTAATGCAAAACAGCATCAAAATTACCAGCACCAAAAATGAAAGGGGTGAACTCACTATCAATGAAAAAGATATTAAAGCAATAATTAGGAGCTATTTTGTACAACTCTATAGCAGCAAGTCTGAATATTTAATTGAAGTGGATGGATATTTACAAAAATAAAAATTGCTCAGGTTAACAGAAGAAGTAAAATATGTAGTCCCATTTTAGAAAAAAGACATTTAAACCAGTCACTAATGAACTCTCTAAGAAAAAATCTCGAGGGCAAGAGGATTCAAAAGTGAATTTTACCAAATATTTAAAGAACAATTAATTCTAATAAGTGTAAATTATTTGCAAAAAATAGGTTACAGAAGTATTACTAAATTACTTTTATGACACAACTATATCCAGTGATATCTAAACCAAGAAAGGCCAAAACAAAGAAAGAAAATTACAGACTAATCTCCTTAATGAATATTGATATAACATTTTTAAACAAAATATTACCAGAGATTACACCAACTTTCAGCAGGATAATATACTATGACAAAGTAGGATTTATATCAGGAATGCAGAGCTAGGGTAAAATCAGGAAAACTATTACCATTATAAACCATATCAAAAACAAAACTTACAGAAATCATATTATAATGTTGATAGGTACAGAAGGAAAAAAAATGACAAAATACAGCACCCATTCCAATTAAAAAACACTAGAGAGTAAAGGGATAAAAGGACCTTTCCTTTAACCAATAAGCCATATCTATCTAAAACCTACAGCAAGTCTTTTATGTAATGGAAAGAAGCTGGATATATTCCCAATAAGAACAGGGATGAAACAAAGATGACCGTGTTCATAACAGTTATTCAACATTATACTAGAAATAATGGCTTTAGCAATAGCAAAAGAAAAAACAAAATAAATGAATTAATGAGGGAATAAAAGTATCAATCTTTGCAGATGATATGATGATATACTTAGAGATTCCTAGAAAATCATCCAAAAACTTATTGGAAACAATTCACAGCTTTAGCAAAGTTGTAGGTTATAAAATAAACCCACACAAATCATCAGCATTTCTATATATAATTGAAAAAGCCCTTTAGCAAGAGATAGAAAGCAAAATTACATTTAAATGACTGTATAGAAAATAAAATACGTGGGAGTCTCCCTGTCAAGGCTAACCCCAAACCTATATCAATACATTTACATAATGTATTCTCACACAAATAAAATCAGTTCTGAAAAATGAATCAAATAGTTGGCCTCTGATATCTCTTGTATGTTTAGATCAAGGCACCTAATCAAATGTTTTCTACAGCTAGAGTATTCAAAGAATACAGAGTATTCCTTTTTTCAGTAAGTTTACTTATTTTAATACACAGAGTTTTATGAATCATGTAGAAAAAGAAAAATCAAAGCAAATTTGAAAAACTTTGGGAGACATAAAAAAATGAAAAAGAAAGTGAATCTATCATGTGTTGATTTACATTCAGACTCCTTAGATCTTTTTTCTGGATACAGATGGCTTTTTTATTCAAAGCCCATTGGGGTTGCTTTGAATCACTGAGCTACTGAGAAGAACCAAAGTTTTCATAGCACATTCTTACTGCTATAGTATACAAGGAATTCCTGCTTTTGCTTGTTTTGCTAAGCAACAATACATATTTCAAATATACCTTTCCAGGCCTTTCTATACTCAGATTGTTTATCATTTTTTCCAGAACAATAATATTCCATTAATTTCCTGTACCAGTGCTTGTTTAGCCATTCCACAATTGATAGGCAACCACTCCTTTTCCAATTCTTTGATAACCACAAAAAGACATGCATGTATGTCCTTTTCCCTCATTCAGAATTTCCTTGAGATGCAGACTCAATAATGACACTGCTGGGTCAAAGAGTATGCATAGTTTTATACCCCTTTGGTCATAGTTCCAGATTGCTTTACAGAATGATTGGATCATTTCACAACTCCACCAACAATGCAATAGTGTCCCAGTTTTCCACAGCTCCTCTAATATTTATCATTATCTTTTTTGTCATCTTAGCCAGTTGGAGAGGTGTGAGACAGTACCTCATAGTTGTTTTAATTATATTCCTCTAATCAATAGTGATTTATAATATTTTTATATAACTCTACATGGCTTATATTTCACCATCGGAAAATTATCTGTTCATATTCTTTGACCATATATCAATTGTGGAATGACTTTTATTCTTATACATTTAACACAGTTCTTTCCATAATTTAGAAATGAAGCCTTTATAACAAATAATGATTGTATTTCCCTTTTAATCTTCTTTCAGGTTTTTTATGCAAAACTTTAATTTAATGTAATCAAACTTGTCCATTTTTTCTTTCATAATGTTTTATTTCTTCTTTTGTCATAAATTACTCCCTTCTCCAAAGATGTGATAGGTAAATCATCTTTTGTTTTTCTAATTTGTTTATGGTATCACCCTTTATGAATAAATTGTGTATTCATTTTAAATTTTTTTTTGGTATGGGGTGTAAAATATAGGTCTCTGATAAGTTTCTAAGATATTATTTTCTAGTTTTCCTATTAATTTTGGTCAAATAGTGAGTTCTTATTCTAGAAGCTGAAGTTTGCAGGTTTA
>JAJPUD010018095.1:0-24237 GCA_023553655.1 Myrmecobius fasciatus
AGTTCTCAAAAGTCCTTTCCTTTTTACCTTTTTATGCTTCTCTTGAGCTCTGTGTTTGGAGATCAATTTTTTTTTTTTATTTTTTAGATCTGGTCTTTTCATTAGAAATAGGTGAAATTCACCTAAATCATTGAATGACCATCTTCTTCCCTGGAGAATAATGCTCATTCTAGCTGGATAGGGTATTCTTGGCTGTAATCCAAGTTCCTTTGCCTTTTGGAATATCTGGTTCCAGGCCCTCCCATGATCCTTTAATGAGGAGGGTGACAAATCATGTGTGATTCTAATTATTGATCCTTGGTATTTGAATTGTTTCTTTCTAGCTGCTAGCAGAATCTTTTCCTTGGTGCGATAGTCCTGAAATTTAGCCACAATATTCCTTGGGGTTTTAATTGTGGGGTCTCTTTCAGGAGGTGATTGGTGAATTCTTTCATTGGTGATTTTGCCTTCTGATTCTATAATCTCAGGGCAGTTTACTTTCAGTTTTTCCTGGAAAATAGTGTTTAGATTCTTTTTTTTCATCATGGCTTTCAGGAAGTCCAATAATCTGTAGATTGTCTCTCCTAGATCTATTTTCCAAGTCAATCTTTTTCCTAGGAGATATTTCATATTTTCTTGTATTTTTTTTCTTTTTTTTTTGTTTTTGTTTGACTGATTCTTGAGGTCTTATTGAGTCATTCACTTGCATTTGTTCAATTCTTATTTTTAAAGGGTTGTTTTCTTCAGTTACCTTGTTAAGCTCCTTTTGTAACTGGCCAATTGAATTTTTTGTTCATTCCACTCTTTTTCCACTTCACTAGTTTTATTTTTCAATAAATTGGTGTCTTTTTCATATATCTTTTGCAGGGCATCATATCATTCTTACACTTATTTCAGTTTTTTTTTTTTCTCATTTATCCTCCAGCTCTCTTTTGAGGTTCCAGAAAGGCCTTTTGAAAAAGGGACCAGTGATGGTCCTTAATAACTTCCTCTGGAATTTTGTCTAAAGGAACCTCAGGATCTGGGGTTATCGCTTCTTTCTTTCGATAAAAGCTGTCTATGGTGAGAGCTCCCTTTTGCTTCTTCATTTTTTTAGACAGTGTGGATGTCTCTTTAAGATAGGGAAAAAAAAAACAGTGGCTGAAGGTCTTTGCCCTGGGGTACTTCGGCGAATTAACTTAAAGTGCTGGGCTGGTGGGGGCTAGGACTAAGTCCGAATTACTCCTTAAACAAGGCAAGTCTGCCAGAACACCTGCCTCCAATCAGGGCAGGGTGTCCTGAGTGCCTCAGACAAACTCCAAGTGTTTGGAGTTTGGAGTTTGGAGTTTCTGCCACAGTAAGCTGATTCCCACCCTTACTTCCAGCCTACACCACAGTTTATCCCTCTGTCTGAGTTAGACAAAACTGATATGTAGTTCTTCAGAGATATCAGCAAGCAGTGTCCAAATATTTCTGGATTCGTTGACTTGAAATCAGTTCAGAGGCTTATTTTATTGTTGATTTGAGAGAAGACTGGAGGAGGACACAGAGAGTCACCTTTTCACTCCTCCATCTTGGCTCCCTACTCTCAATATTATTAATATGTTCTTCACTTTTCAGGATTTCAAGTTTGTTGTTTCATTGGGGATTTTTAAGTTGTTGTTGGAATCTTCATTTTTTTTTTAAAATTTGCTTAGTATGTTCATTAATGATGAATACTTCTTCAAACGTTTAGATAAATCCTAATTAAATGAGAAACATAAGTTTGTAATTATGTTCATGATTACTAGTTTATTTGGGCAAATAGATATCTAAATATGTTCCATTGTCTACAATGTTTTTAAATGAAATTTTTCTTTTCATTTCCTATTGAAATCTCTTTATAATATATATAAATGCTTATGATTTATATGTTTATTTTATGCTATGAAACTATTCTAAAGTTGGTAATACTTTCAATTGGTTTTGATCCCTTTCTATGTTTTATAAATTATAACATTGCCAGTTCATACCCATGTATTTGTCTGGCCATCTGTTTCACCATTGTGTATCTAATCTAATACTTAACTTGTTTGGATATTTGGTGCTATGTAGAAAGAAAGCTTATGTTTCTTGCAAATTTCCTTTGAAAATATAAAATTGTATTTCCCCCATAAAGCCTGAGTTAATACAGATATGAATAAACTTTTATAGTATTCTTGATGTTTGGTGAAGAATTACTATTTCAATCAGAAATAACAATAGTTATGGAAGTATCCTGAAAAATCTTATAGTGTTCTATATGCAATTATTACTGTGAATCATTATACCCATTCAATGAAAAAATGATCACTTTAAAAGATCAAATTAATTGTTGATGGGGCTACAGAAATACAAGGGTCCTACTATTTCATTGATTCAGAAATGTACATTGGTGTATTTTTAAAGAAAATAATTAACAATAGAAGTTATAAAATTATTATTTTCTTTTGTTTCAGTGATTCCAGTATTAGGACTCTGCCTTAGGAAAATAATTGACACATTTTTTAAAAAGATCTATATATGCAAATATACAGAGAATATACAAAGAATCTTTATTTGAAATAACAAGAAAATAGAAATAACAAGTAGTTTTTTCTATGTTTAAAGAAACTGTAATTAATATCTACTAAAACAATGAAATACTTCTGATGGACTTGGCTCTTTTCCAGAATGAAGTGATTTAGGCCAATTGTGATGGAGAGATCCATCTGCATCCAGAAACAGGACTGTGGAGAGGAGATTGAACGGTCATTACATCATAGTATTTTTACTTTTTTCTTTTTGTTTTCTTCTCATTTTTTTTTCCTTTTTGACAATTTGTACAAAATTTCCTTTTTGACAAGTATGGAATATGTATAGAAGAATTGCACATGGTTAACATATATTCAGTTACTTACTTTCTAGTGGAAGAGGTGGGGTAAATGAAGAGAGAAAAAAATTGGAACAAAAGGTTTTACAAAAATGAATGTTGAAAACTATATGCATATATTTTGAAAATAAAAATATATTTAAAAATGAAATATTATTACATGATGATAGAAAAGCATTAATACTAAGAAGTTTGAGACTACATGTGAAGTATTACAAAGTAATGAAAAGTAAAATTAGACACTTATACATGTTGATACTATTCTCCTAAAGCATTCAGAAAGTATTCTCCTAAAGTATTCAGAAAATACACCAGTAGAAAGATAATGTGCACCCAAGTGGTTCAAAAAGAAACACAGTAAAAAAAATGGAATGTTTTTTGTTTTTATTGTTGCTATTTTTCTAATAAGTAATTATTATTTCACCAATGTAGTTATTTGTATTATTAATTATTGATTAATGTGATAATTAATATTAACTATTAATGAAGCTGCTACCTCATCATCATCAATGTAAAGGAATTTGGTACAGAAGCTTCATGAATTCAGTTCAGAAACCCACATATAAATTATTGTCTTAAAGAGGTTTTTGATATACTGAGGGATAAAGTAGAATTAACATGTCAATCTACACTTATTAAGCATTTATTAAGTACCAAGTATTAGAATAAATGCTGTGAATACAAGCAGAAGCAAAAAGGAAAACTATCCCTGTCCAAAAAAAATTGTCTTTCTTTTGGTAGTTGACAACACATACAATGAAGATGTAAAGGGAGGGTAAGAGAGAAATACCCATTAGGGCTATGAGGCATATCGAGTGGAGACTTAGGAATAGCGTTTGTAAAGGTATATAGAAATGATTAGCTTTTGCAAGTGTATTAAAATGAAAGATGTAGGAGGAACCTTTTAATAAGCTATAGGTATAGAGTATAATTCCAAAGTGAGAAATAGACATACCCATGGTGACAGAGTTAGTATATACCAGAGAAAAGATTAGAACACAAATTGTTATAGCTTCCAGGTTGGTTCTCTAAAAAATACACCATGATAGTTTGCATATGTGTGCATACATATATGCATGCCTGCACACATACAAACATAGAGAGCTTTTACTTTCTTATATCAATGATTTTATTCTTATTTCTGTATCTAAATGTTCATTTTAATATGCTACTAATTTTTTAATTAACATTTTTGGCATTTGTAATCTCCAAATCTCAACTCCTAAATATTGTTTGCCTGCAGTTGATAGATTTTGCAAAACAAATATGTTTTAATATTGGCATATAAAGTTATTCCTTAAATATGTATAGAAGAATTTCACTTGTTTAACTCTCTAGGGGAGGAGATGGGGGGAAGTAAGGGAGAAAAAAATTCGTGACACAAGGTTTTGGAAAGGTGAATGTTGAAAACTATCCATGCATATGTTCTGAAAATTAAAAAAGCCTTATTAAAAATAACACAAAATAGTTATCCCTTCCACATCACAGTGGTTAGGTATATGGCACCCATTGATCTTTAAAATATTTTTAATTTTTTTGATTATTCCCAGAGAAGAAGTTTATTTTTTTTTCCTTGGGGGGTATTTACAGTTCCTTATTGTAAAATTCAGGTTAAGTATTTGGTCATAAAATTTCTGTAATCTGTTTTGTGTGTGGTCTGCAGATTCTGCAAAACTCCAAAATAATTCTCATTTGATTTCTTATGCCAGCCTGAAATACATTAAAACCATGATGGGGAAATTCATGATGTAGAAGGGATAATTGTATTGTTTTTCTAAATGTTTATACACTTCCTCATTTTAATATGGCTATTACCCACTGTTATAATAGAAATGTATCTTTCTTTAGACTGTTAAAAGAATTAGCCCTCACATGAATGGAAACAGACTTGAAATTCCAAAGAATGAACATGTAGAAGGCATAATATCTCCATTAAGTAGCACCTGCACCTCTGAGATCACATAACAAATACAAACTGAATCATGAAGAAATAGGTAGCTTATAAGGAATAATTAAATGTAATCAGTTATTAAAGGTAATCTAATTAAGACAACAGAGAATTATATTTTCTGATGAATGATCAAAGGCAAGCTATTCTTCTGATAATATAAACCATCCAACTACAAATTAACTAATCATAAGGTATCTTCCAATGATATCTACCTCCATTTTAATTTGTGGATACATAATAGTTGAATTAATAGGGAATCTTTACATAACTATCTTGGCCTTAAATTTAATTAAAGAGCACATGAAGCACAGATGAGCAGTAATGTAGTACACAGTATGAAACAGAATTGTTAATGTAAAGGTTAATGAGTTAAGTAGACACATTTAAATGTTCAATTCAAATAAATGCTCAACCAGTTAACAATTATGTTCAACAATTCTGACTTTTTTCTTAAATAATATAGGGCTACCTTATCCAGTTTATTTTAATATATTAAGAGAATCATATGATAAATAAAAAGGGAAAAGGAAATATTGCTATTTGTTTCCAAATCATACAATATAATGTGATGCTTAGATGACAATATGGAAATGTACATTTGACATGTGACCTTGAAAATTAAGGAAATTTAGGGAAATAGTAAAGACTTTTATTGAGCCCCTATTATATGCATAACATAGTAGTAGAATAGTAGATGTGAGCGATGATAAAAAGTTTAGTTAAGAAAAACTTAGTAGTAGTAGGGGTAAAATCTTAATATAATTATAATGTGAAATATCATAGCTACATAATTACTTATGGGGGTACAAAATTATGTTAAGCTTCAGGATAATTCTGAGTTTACTTTTCACTTCGATACTTCTTTTAATAAAAATGGATGCATAAATTAAACAGAATTTTTGAAATATCTGTCATATGCAAGATACTATAAGGGTATATCAAGGAAACAAAGGTCCACATTGAAAGTTATTTGCATGAACTCAACCAAGTACAGAAACACCAGACTATATGGTGAGGCCTTCGGGTTTGCTCATAGAAAAGGAGAGGATTTTGATGGATCCAAAGCAAAAAATACCAGAAACTAACTTTGGAATCAGATTGCCTAGATGTAAATCTCATCATTGATGCTTGTCATCTGCTTGACCATATAAAAGTCATTGTTTTCCACTGGGCCTCAGATGTGTCATCTGTGACATTGAGAGTATTGGACTAGGAAGCTATCCAGCTCTCAATTGATAGTTTTATATTATCACTAGAAAGTACAAAAAACCTATCCTTAAGAAAACTGGACTTAGTGATTGCTGCAAAATTATTCAATGTGATAATAGAACTGTGTAATATATTCCTGCAGGTTGTAAATATTTAGCACTGATTGGCTAAAATGGTTCATGGACTTTAAGGGAAAAAAATTTCCTACTTTAAATACAGAAAAATATCTTTGTAAATATAATAAAAACCCTATTGGAATTTTATTCTTATGATAAATATAGTTGGTCCTTACTGTATATAAATACAAAATTAATCTATTAATATTTAGGAAAGACAATCAATCTACATTTCAAAAAATAATTTAAATCAAGCTACATGAAGTGAAGATCTTTCAAAACTTAGGTATAATGTATAGAAATCAAAATCATGTGGGAATAGGATGTCTGCACTGTATAATTCCCATCATCCTTTCAGCTACTGGAGTTATTTTACACAGAATTTGAGTGTACCTCTCAATAATTGAATTCAACTGAAAAAATACACAGATGCAAAATTATTTAATTCACCCAAACAATAATCCATGGAATATTTAATATAAAATAATGAGAGCCAGGTAAAAATCTAGTCAAAATTTTTTTTTTCTAAACTACCTCTACCAAAAAAAGATAATAACAATATAAAAATAATAGCAATAATAGCATTCTTGTTAAGTAGTATTTATGAGTAGTATGTTAGAATATTTTGTCATATGCTAGATTGCATTAATCATAAGAATTTTATTAGGCTTGAAATAATTAATTATAAATATTTTTTTCTTTATATAAGCAAATATTTTGCATTTAAGGGTTTATTTTAATTAATAGTAATTTCTTTAAATCATAAGGTCCTATAGTTCTAGTAGATGATACTGATGATGTTGATGATGATAATGCTAACTAGCACACATATATGTATATATATCTGTATAATTATTACTATAATAGAGTAATAATTAAAATTATTAAATGGAATACAAAATAATTCTTTATATAACTATTGAAATTAATTGTATTTGATATGCAAAAAGTTTATGCCCATTTTTCCTTTTGCTTATCTAAAATTCTTACATGTATTTATTATTATTTTCTCTTTGTATGGTATTTTCCACTCTCCCACAACTGCTCATAACACCAATTGTATAATATATTTGTTATATTCTAATTAATCATACCTGTTTGTGACCAAAGTATTTCTCTTATTTAAAATATTATTCTAATAGTTCTGAATTAAATGAAAATATATTCATAAGTATTAATTACATTATCAGGAAAACTAAATGCTACCAAAAATGAAAGCAAGAAAGAAGAAAATAAAACAGTAAGGAAGGAAGAAAAAGAGTATTAAAGGAAAAAGTCAATTTATACCTTTTCAAAACTATGCTTAATTAATTCTCAATTTAAATTAGAAAACTATAATTTTACTTCTGTGGCCATAGCTTGAAAATAACCTCTTACAAAAGGAACTAATAATTGAACTACTGTACATAACTACTTCTAAAATATTCTAAAAATAAGATTGAAGTTAAAATTGCAGAAATATTAACCTTTTAATTAAAATGTCAGAGCCTAATTTTATTCTTTGACTAAGCAATTCTTTGATTATATATGCTTATATACTTAATCTAGTAATACTAAATAATATTAATAATAATAATCAAGCATTTAAGAACTACTCAAGGTAAAATGATTTGGCATGAACTATTTTTAAGTAACATTGTTAATTATGAAAATTGCCAATCATTGAAGGAAAAAAAACATCATGTCCAAGAAATGTGATAATTTCACATTTTTCCAGTACTCAATGTAACCTCAATTTTCAGATTCCATTTCAACAAAATGTGACAACCTAATTTTGACCCTTATTTAACACTTCAACTTTCATTAGAGATTGCCAACATAGATGCCAATCACTGAATCAGTGTGGTTCCAATTTACTTGTTGCATTTTCTGATTTTGACAATTGTGTATAGATATTTCTATGTAATCAACTTATTCTTTTTTTTAAAATGTTTTTGGCATTGCTTAGTTCCCCCCAAAAAATGCATTCATTTTCATTGACTCAACTTTGCTATATTTAAATTAGTAGCAGGCAAATAATTGCTGTTCTTTACTTGCTGTTCTTTCTCAATATCGATTGTTATCACTGGAAATTAGGTAATTCATTTCTATCATCAACTATGAGATTGTGAATTGCTTTAAGTTCATTTTTTTTACCAACTAAACTGAAACAGATGTATCGATGATAATCAATTCCTTATAGATAATGATTATTTTATAGGCAATATGCTGGTTTAAAATAAACTCATGAATAGGTGTTGCCATAATAAAAGTATAAACTTTTATTCCAAGAAGCATGCATCAATGGACAGAGTAGCCCACTGGTTCAAATGATTTAGAGAAGTCAAGGAGATTGACTAATATAAAACAAAGAAACAAGCAAAGACAATGTAGAGTAGATGTCTATCATAAATCACTCTGAAATTGATTTTATAGTCTAGAGAGGATGCAAAATAGAGCGTGAGAAATTGTGGAGCGAGTAAGTTGTGAGAAAGTAGAGAGCAACATAGCCTATCATTTATGAATACTTTTAAGAAGGAGAATGATAGTTGGAGTATCAATGTAAAGGATAAGATTTTTGCTTCTTTAATTGCTACTTTTTAATTTTGTTTTTAAACAGAATTATATATATATATATGTATATATGCAAATATGTACATATATATATATATAGAGAGAAATAGACACACACATATTCACACATATATGTAAATGTGTGTATTTGTACATGTGTATATATCACATATACATACATATACATACATGAGAGTGTATGTATCTATATTATATATAAATGGAGGACCGAAGATCCAGTTGAATGTCCATGAGGAGAGTGACTTACTGATTTCATATACCTAAGATTTCAACTTATACAATGAAGAGGTCAGAAAGGGAAAGAAGACCTTGGCAATTATGCATACATAAGTGAGAGCTGAAGTTAAATATAAATGATATTGCTAAATGACATATTCTTGAAAAAAGAGAAAGGTCCATTAACATTATTTATGGCATAAATAGGATAAGATTTTGAAGGATAGCATCAATATCCTCTATCCTTGGAAATTATTGGTATATCAAGCACTATTAGGATTCAGGGGGAAAGCTAAGAGAAATACTGATTTCAAACAAGTCTTGCAGGTTTGAGTTAGTTAGCAATGTAGAAATCAAGATAAGACAGTGAATGAAAGGAGAAAAAGAATAATGCATAACAATTAAAATGTTGGGATATGCATACCTACAATGCATAAATTGAATGAGCTACATTTTCAAATATTCTGAATTACCATGTAAGTACTACTACTAAACAAGGTAATATTGCAATTGCTATAAATAAGGAATACTTAATTGATTTATGTTTGTGAGACTTTAAACAACTGCAAAATCACAAAGTAAAAATAATATGCAGAAGATCCACTGACTCCGATACTTAAAACTAACATTCTTACAATTTTCTGTTCATATTTCCATGGTGTTTATCAAGAGTATGTATAAATTTTGCACACTTTTATTTAATAACACAGAAAAATGAATGCACTAAATTTATACATATTGCAAATCCTAAAATCAACCATTCCAAGAAATGATTCAGTAATAAATAGCATTTTGAAATTTGTATTATCTTTAGAGAATTATTAATTATGAGTACAAGTTTTTATTATTTCTTTCATTATTAATAGTAGGTAAAAAAAAAATAAAAAAAACAACGCTTTTGTTAATTCTGGAAAAAGACTCTATAACTGTAGAAATATAATCTATTCTACTTTAAATTATTAACCTGATAATATGTCATTCACAGAACATCAATAAATGAAATCAAAATAGTAACTCTTTGACATATAATATTAAAATTCATGCTTATATTCCTTCTCTCCACCCCTACTTCCCATTTACAGAAAGTCATGTCTAAAATACTTAAGTATATGCAAGATGTTAATTGAAAATCAGTTCTAAATTATGAAATAAGTCTTAAAAGTAAACCAGTGTATTCATCTGTAGGTAACTGGTCATAATATATACAGAATCAGTTCAAGCAAGTTATATTAATTACAATTCACAGACATTATTCTTTGTGTCAGGTTCATAATTGAGGTAGTTTATTTTATAGGATGTGCAACAGCAGCTGGGGGCTATAATATAGAGAAGTCTTCTGCATTTTTCATTGCTGCTCAGTAATTGCCTAATTTCCTCTTTCATAAAAAGATACCATTAGAAAAAAAAAAGACAATTTTCTTATTCTACCTGCTGTGTTAAGTCTAAGATCATTTCTTTAACAATATATTATTTTTTTTCTAATTAAATCCTATCATGCAATTAGTATGTTTGATAAAGCAAAAGCAGGAAGTGTCTATGGGAAGAAAAGCCTACTAATCAAAAGTATTCAGATGCCTTAAAAATTAGTATTTTAAAGGCATCTGAATACTTTTGATTAGTTGAAAGATTTTTTTTTCTTTACTTTTTAGGATATTTTAATTCACTAGGTTAAAAATAACACATTTTTTCTTTTTATCTGAATAAGACAAAACTCAAACTTCATTTATGTGTGATGTCTTCCAAAAAAAGGAATAAATGAAAATTTCAAAATCTGAATTACAAGTCTCCCATTACTTTGGGTGGGATCAGTTACCAGGCTTGGATTAATGCATTTAATAAAGTCCACCCTCAGTGCCATTTGTAATGTGTCCTAACAACCACCTCCTTTCCATCTTAAGCATTATTCAAACACCATTCAAAGAATTTTAAAACATTTAAAACTGATTAAGTCAGTTTTTTTTTTTTTAATATTCCAATTCTCAAAGGTCTGAGAACTTTGGATCTTCTTCTTCCTCACCTAATCCTTAATTCCAGAAATATTTATATCCAGTTGAGAGGTGGAGGGGAAGGGGGGGAAGCAATGGAGTTGAAGTTAGAAGACCCATGTTCCAGTATCACTTACTTTATCAGTTTACTGAGTTAATAAGTTACTTAGCTTTGATTTACCAAATTTCACTTTGATCTGTAAAATGGGTATAATAGCTCACATTTTATTTATGACTTTAAATTGTATGGTATTTTTTACACTTTATACACATCAACTCATTTGTTCTTGCCTAAATCTATATGAAGTACATATATATGTACTTCATATACATTTATTATATATATACATATATATATATATATACATATATATATATATATATATATATATATATATATTAGGATATTAATTTTGTAGATTCAAAGAAATTAAGGTACTTGTCCACACTCAAACATATAGGAATTGGATTCAATTATTTAAAGACTGTGGACCTGGCATTAGTTATCAGTGGAGGTTCCTCAGTTTTCCTAGACTGAGATCCCCAAATCCACATAACTATCCAGGAAGTGAAAGTTCCTGTGGTTGGTGCTGAGGCTGCCTCCAAATCCAGCCAGAGTTCCTTGCTTGCAGTTTTAGCAGAGATGATCAGAAAGTAGGTCTTTCCTTGGAACGTCTCTTGTTTTTTTCCAATAAGACCACTGTTAACTCCCAATTCTATTTTTGACCAGTCTAAGTTGGCCCTGAAACACAATTTTGTTATGTTTGGGGGGAGGAAATCAGGAGAGCTTGGAATTTCCTGAGCTATTTTACCATCTTCCTAGAATCCTTTCTGTCTCATTCTCTTAAGAGCCCACATTCTAACAGATGAAATAACATAAAAATAACAGCATATATACAAGATGTCTACAAATTAAGAAGAAAGTCATCTCAGAGGAAAGACACTGAAAGGAAGTAATGTCTAAAGTCCTTTTGAGAAAAGCAATTTGAAATGAATCTTGAAGGAAGGTAAACTAAATGATAGATATGAGTGAACAGAACATTCCAGGTTTAGGAAATAGGTAGTGTCAGATCATAAAGATAGATTGTCTTCTGCCTGCAGCCCTTCAGTTGGCATTGGATAGGTGGAGGGAGTTAAATTAAGCATGCCCTACTGAATCACAGCCTCCTATCCCACAACAATTACCTATACTATGCTGTGTTGCAATACAAAAAAAAAAAAAAAAAAAAAAAAAAAAAAAGATTATCCTCTTAATAGGAAGGTATAAGAGATAAATGTGTTACATTAGTGTCAGCATAATAATAATGCCCATTATGATTTTTGTTTTGAAATCTTAAAGCATTTCATTTGTCTCTTATGGTAATAATAATATATCATGTAATCTGTAATATATTACATTCAATCTACTATTATTATTTATTTTTATTACCATAAGAGACAAATGAGATGCTTTAAGGTTTGCAAAGCAGAAATACTACTAGCACCATCACCACCACTATTTTGATGAAAATGATGATAGCTAATACCATGTTAATGACAACAACTACAATAATGACAGCAAAAATGTGATTGTTTAATCATTTTGAATTGTGTCTGAATCTTCATGACCCTGTTTGGGGTTTTCTTGGCAGAGATACTAGAATTATTTGTCTTTTTTTTTTCTCCAGCTCATTTGACTGATGAAAAAACCTGCAAGGTTAAGTGGCTTGCCCAGGATCACTGGATTTGAACTCAGGTCTTCATGACTCCAGGAACAATGCAGTATGCATTGTGCCACAAGTGTCCTTGTATTAGAACAATAATAACATATTATTAATAGTATTTAAATAAATATAACATAATACTTATAGTGTGTAATATAATAATAATCATTATTGTGGTTTTTACCATTAATTTTAATTGTATCAGAACACCGATGTTTATATTGATATCAAAATCATTGACGTTGCATGAAGTGTAAGAAATTGGAAGCAGGATATGAGATGGAATAGTTAAGTAACACTGCTCTTTTCTAAAATGGATTTTATATCTGTACTAAGGTGTGTGTCTCTTTCAACAATAAATCCTGTAGAATAAGTAAATTATCGAAATGACAAAAAGAAAAATGACAATAAATTTGATTTTAAATAAATAGTAAACATTATTTAAGATTAATTATTATCAACATTAGCATTTAGTAAATGTTAAGGAGACCAGAATTATTTCTATGGCACAACATCCATAAAATATAGTTAAGTAATCAAGAGGAATATATAATTCTCTAAAAATTTGTATCATACAGAATAATTTATTTCAATTAATTTCAGAAAACATTGATTATCTAGAAACAAAGTTTCACCAAGTTCTAATTTTTATATTTATCTTCAGTTACAAAAACCTTTATGAACCTTTGGCTGGCGGCAATGGGATTTTACCTACAAATTTATATTTTATAATGTCTTATAAGTATACATGCTTTTATTTCATATTGTAAAACATTAGCTTTGGGCTAGTTATTTACATTTCCAGCAAATTTAATAAATGTATCTATATAGTTCAATATAGTACATTTTTCCCTTTTCCTTTCTTTCTTTCTTCATCTTCCTCTTCCTTTTTTTTTTTAAGGATAAAAAGGTTGTATTGTGTTAGGGACTTTTTTAAACACAATGTATCAAACTCAAGCTGATATTGTTCCCTACCCTCCATCTCTTGAACTTTCAACATTTCTTTCACAAAGCTTGCATCTGGAACTTATGCAGGTCTTTGATATGAAAAAAAAGAGTATTGTGAGAAATGAATGGGCATTTGTTTGGTTCCCACAGTTATGAACATTAGGTTAGAGAAATGAGATAAATTAGAAAAATTGGAACCCAAAAGAATGTCAAAGAATAATCAAGGGTGGTTAATTGTCTTCTCCCAAAAGAAATTAAACTCCTTGTGGGGAGTGACTGACTTTTTAAATCTGGGATAGTGGCCTGAGATGTGAAAAAAGTCTTTTTGTTCTTTGCCCTTATCCCTCCTCTATTATCTTTCTCCTTCTAGAATATAAACTTCTTGAGAGCAGGGGTGGAGATGTGTATCCTATAACCTCATTAGCATCCAATTAGTGAGGAATCAAAGGAGGGACTTGTGCTTCAGGATAGGAAATAAAATCTTGCTTTTGAAGTTTCAAAAGTGTAACTTAGGTACCCATTCTTACAAAACTGTAAAATAAATTCTTCCTGCATTCATTGGCGTGTCCATGAAGTTCTTGATGAGATACTTTGTTTTTTATAGTATGAAATACTAAGTTTAGAGAAATGGTTGAGAGTAAGATATATAACGCAATTTCAGAAGTCATTTGCATCACAGATTGCTTCTAAGTTGTCTTTGGCGTCCATGTTTTAGAGGGTAAGGTCATCTAAGATTTTTGGGTTGGAAATTGTTTCACTCCATAGTTTTGTAGATTCTGCAGTTCTAAAATTTCTTTAAAGTCTTTACTCAAAGATATTTGGAGGGTTGGGAGAAAATTTCAGGTGAGTCCGTTCTTTTACTTAGCCATCTTGGCACTGTCTCCAAACTATAGTTTTTTTTAAATTTTTTCCATTTATCAGTTCTTGATCAATTATATTGTTGAGGTTGGGAAGAGACCCCAAAAGGTTGGGGGTCACAGAGTGGAGTTGTGAGGTGTTTCAAAAGAAATTGCAGGCTTGAACCCATATTAAGGGGTAAAGTTTATTGTAAGTATCATGGCAATTGAAGCAGGATAAAGTCCAGAAGATTTAGCAAGAAACCTGAAGCAAGAAATATTTTTCTAGTTCATGTCATTGCTATACTAAATTTATGGCCTAGGAGTAGAACCAAGGAGTG
The DNA here is from genome assembly GCA_023553655.1 of Myrmecobius fasciatus. Classification (NCBI taxonomy): domain Eukaryota; kingdom Metazoa; phylum Chordata; class Mammalia; order Dasyuromorphia; family Myrmecobiidae; genus Myrmecobius; species Myrmecobius fasciatus. The sequence goes on from JAJPUD010018095.1 coordinate 14,728, forward strand.
GTCATAAGAATTTGGTTATCACTGATTAACAAACAGTAATGTTTATAGAACTATTCTAAGTCCAGAAGATTTGAAATCATTGATAGCCAAATTGTCAGAACAATGGTTAGAAAGTCTTAGGATCACTGATATATCTTCCTTAAAGTTTAAGGGAAGAAATAATATTATATTCCTAATCCAGAAGACTTTTATAATCATTGACATTTTTAGCCATTTTTAGATCAGAAGGCCTCAGGATCACTGATTCCAAAGCAAGAAGATTTATAATCACTAACAGATTTTTAGAACAGAAGCCCCCTAAACTCAGGGTACCTTAAAATTATTGCTGTCTCTCCTAGAGGCTATATTAAATCAATATGGTTCCTGATACTTTCCTCAAATCCTTTTCTTGTTCAATTTGTCCAATTGTGATGTTGTTAGAGGTAGCAGAATTTATATAGCCTTCTAAAGCTTGTACACACGTTAATTCAGTTAATCCCTTCAAAAACTCTTTGAGGTAGATACTATCATTATTTCTATTTTACAGATGCTAAAACTTGGACTTAGAGAGGTCAAATGAATTCCTTGAGATGGCATAGCTATTAATGTATGAGGCAGGTAGGTATGCTGATAGAATAGATATATTGAATGCTGAACTAATCAATAATCTGGAAATTTTTATTTCAAATCTGGCTTCAAACACTTCCTAAGTTTGTGACCTTGGATAAGTCACTTAACCCTGTTGGTCTCAGTTTCCTCTTTTGCAAACTGGGTTAGGAAAAAATGTGGCAAATTATTTCAAAGTATCTTTGTAAAAAACAAAAGAAAAAACCCTCAATTAAGGTCATGAAGAATCATCTAGTAAAGGACTATGAAACAATTTATGTCATGTTTATTTGCAATTCTATTTAAGGCATATGATTTTCTATCTTCAATTCAACAGATTTTTAGATATGATTTCCTCTGTACAATATCCAATGAACCACTATGTTTCCACTTCAAGTGATATGTCAGAAGCTCTTCTATAGGTATTGGGAAGACCTGAAATTTACCATGCATTTGAATCTGTTATACTTTTCTGTAATTCATGTTGGCAGGTTGTGTGATCATTAGCTTTGATACTGTCTCCCAATATTTTGTTCTATTTCTCTGACTTCATTCTGTTTCTGGTGCCATGTGGCTTCTGTTTCTGAAGACATAGGGATTTCTCCACCCATACATATTTCTGCTGCTCCTAGTTACCAAATGATGATTTGCATTGGACTTAAATAAGCACAGGTGGTCCTCACCTATCACAGGATTTGGATTTCCTCTGAATTCTCTACATCTGTCAGTCATTTCACACTGTATTCAGTGGAAGATAATATTGCAACTAATAACTTTATTTACATGGGAACAGTTTCTAAATAGTCCCTGGAAGTTAACATTAGTCCAAGCTATACATATATCTTTGATTATAAATATAACTAGTAAGTTTCAAGTATATCAAATATGGATTTATAAAAATACCTATTTGATCAATCTTTCCCCCCGTCCTAACAGCAGATATTTTTCCCAGCATAATTAGCATATTTATTCTCATTGAGATCCCAAAATCCTATTTCTATCATTTCCTCTATCATACTTAGATAAATAATATTTCTTATATTTTCCTCAGATTCTTTTTTTTCTCCTATCTGTAAAAAGAATCAAGTTATTAAAGCTAGCATTTATATATCACTTTAAGTTTTGCAAAGTGCTTTACATATGTTAACTGTTTTGATCACCATATGGTTTACATACAAGGGCATTAAGATTTAAGCAGATTGGGGCGGAGCCAAGATGGCGGAGTGAAAGGGTGACTCTCTGCTTCCTCCTCCGAACTTCTCTCAAATCAACAATAAAATAAGCCTCTGGACTGAACTTCAAGTCAAAGAATCAGGAAATATTTGGATACTGCTTGCAGATATCTCTGAAAAACGTCACATCAGGTTTGTCTAGCTTGGACAGAGGGATAAACAGAGGACTTTGGTGTCAGAGAACTCAGGTGGAGGCCGGAAGTGAGGGTGGGACTCAGCTCAGCTCAGCTCAGACTGGCAAAAAAACTCCAAACTCCAAACTCCAAATTCCAAACACCTGGAGTTTATCTGAGGCACTCGGGACAATCTGCCCTGATTGGGGGCAGGTGTTCTGGCAAACTTGCCTTGTTTAAGGAGTAAATCGGGCTTAGTCCTAGCCCCCACCAGCCCCGCACCTTAAATTAATGCGCCGTAGTGCCTCAGGGCAAAGTCTTCAGCCAGCCATTTGAGCCGTTTTTTTTTCCCCTACCTTAAAGAGATATTCACACTGTCTAAAAAAAAAAAAATGAAGAAACAAAAGAGAGCTCTCACCATAGACAACTTTTACAAAGAGAAAGAGGAGAAGAGCTCAGAGCCAGAGGTTCCTTTAGACATAACTCCAGAAGGAATCAGCAAGGACCATCACTGGTCCCAGTTTCAAAAGTCCTTTCTGGAAGATTGCTTAAAGAACCTAATAAAAGAACTGGAGGATAAATGGGAAAATAAATTGAAATTAGTGCAAGAAGGATACAGTATCTTGCAAGAAGGATATGATGCCCTGCAAAAGAGATATGAAAAAGACACCAATCTATTGAAAAATAAAATTAGTGAAGTGGAAAAAGAGTGCAATGAACAAAAAAATTCAATTGGCCAGTTACAAATGAAGCTTAAAAAGGTAACTGAAGAAAACAACATTTTAAAAATAAGAATTGAACAAATGCAAGTGAATGACTCAATAAGACTTCAAGAATCAGTCAAACAAAAACAAAAAATGAAAAATTAGAAGAAAATATGAAATATTTCCTAGGAAAAACAACTGACTTGGAAAATAGATCTAGGAGAGATAATCTAAGGATTATTGGACTTCCTGAAAGCCATGATGAAAAAAAGAATCTAAACACTATCTTCCAGGAAATCGTGAAAGAAAACTGCCCTGAGATTGTAGAATCAAAGGGCAAAATCACCACTGAAAGAATTCACCGATCACCTCCGGAAAGAGACCCCAAAATTAAAACCGCAAGGAATATCGTGGCTAAATTTCAGGACTATAGCACCAAGGAAAAGATTCTGCTAGCAGCTAGAAAGAAACAATTCAAATACCGAGGTTCAATAATTAGAATCACACAGGATCTGTCAGCCTCCACATTGAAGCATCGAAGGGCCTGGAACCAGATATTCCGAAGGGCAAAGAAACTTGGATTACAGCCAAGAATATCCTATCCAGCTAGAATGAGCATAATCCTCCAGGGAAGAAGATGGTCATTCGAAGATATAGGTGAATTTCACCTATTTCTAATGAAAAGACCAGATCTGAGCAAGAAATTCGACATCCAAACACAGAAATCAAGGGATGCATAAAAAGGTAAAAAGGAAAGGACTCTTGAGAACTTTATTTCTACTAGGGGGATGATTAAAGTTTAGGGGTATAATTAACTAGATATTACTTTGATAATATGAAAAGGAGAACTAGAGGGGGAAAGGTTGTCATACTGGGGAAAAGAGGGAAAAAGTGGTAAAATAAAATCTAAAAAAAATATAAGGAGGTAAAAACAAGGTAAAATCTCTTAAAGAGGCAAAGAAAACCTAATATAATTGAGAGAAAGAGGGGAGGGAGTTGAGCATTGTGTAAATCTTACTCTCATCAGGTTGGGCTCTAAAAGTGTATATCATACATTTGATTTCACACAGAAACTTGTCTGTTGCTAGAGGGAAGGGGGAGGGAAAGGAGGAAAAGAAAGGGATAAACTAATAGAAGGGAAAATAGAAGAATCAGGGGAAAGGAGTAAAAACAGGGGGAAGGGATCTAAAGGGTGGAGTATTGTTGGGGGAGAGGGTCATCAAAAGCAAAGTACTGAGGTGGGGGGAAGGGAGAAAGGGGAAAGGAAAGGGGAAAACATAACTTGGGTAAATAAGATGGCAGGAAATAAAGAATTAGTTATTCTATCTGTGAATGTGAATGGGATGAACTCTCCAATAAAGCGGAAGCAGATAGCAGACTGGATTAAAAACGAGAATCCCACAATATGTTGTCTAAAAGAAACACATCTAAAACATAGTGACACATATAGGATGAAGGTAAAAGGCTGGAGCAGGACCTATTATGCTTCAGGTGAACAAAAAAAAAGCAGGGGTAGCAATCCTTATCTCAGATCAAGTAAAAGCCAAGATAGATCTAATCAAAAGAGATAAGGAAGGAAACTATATTTTATTAAAGGGCACCAGAGATAATGTAGCAATATCTATACTAAATATATATGCACCAAGTGCAATAGCACACAAATTCCTAGGGTAGGAATTAAGAGAGATGCAAGAAGAAATAGACAGCCAAACGATACTTGTGGGGGATCTCAACCTTGCTCTCTCAGAATTAGATAAATCAAACCACAAAATAAACAAGAAAGAAACTAGGGAGATAAACCAATTCTTAGAAAAGTTAGGTATGATAGATCTATGGAGAAAGTTGAATGGAGACAGTAGGGAGTTTACTTTTTTCTCAGCAGTCCATGGAACCTATACAAAAATTGACCATGTGTTAGGGCATAAAAACCTCAAAATAAAATGCAGAAAGGCAGAAATAGTAAATGCATCCTTTTCAGATCATGATGCAATAAAAATCACATGCAATATAAGACCAGGAGAAAATAAACCAAAAGGTAATTGGAAATTAAATAATCTAATCCTGAAGAATGAATGGGTGAAAGAGCAAATCATAGACACAATCAATAATTTCATCAGGAGAATGACAATAAGGAGAAAACATACCAAATTTGTGGGATACGGCTAAAGCAGTTATAAGGGGCAATTTTATGTCTCTAGATGCTTACTTGTATAAAATAGAGAAAGAAAAGATCAATGAATTGGGCTTATTATTAAAAAAAACTAGAAAAAGAACAAATTAAAAACCCTCAATTGAATACCAAATTGGAAATTCTAAAAGTAAAAGGAGAAATTAATAAAATTGAAAATAAGAAAACTATAGAGTTAATAAATAAAAATAAGAGTTGGTTTTATGAAAAAACCAACAAAATAGATAAGCCTTTAGTTAATTTGATAAGAAAAAGGAAAGAAGAAAATCAAATTGTTAGACTCAAAAATGATAAGCGAGAACTTTCCTCCAATGAAGAGGAAATCAGAGCAATAATTAGGAGTTACTTTGCCCAACTTTATGCCAGTAAGTTTGATAATCTAAATGAAATGGAGGAATATGTACAAAAATATAGATTGCCCAGGTTAAGAGAAGAGGATATAGATTATTTAAATAGCCCCATATCAGAAAAAGAAATAGAACAAGCTATTAACCAACTCCCTAAGAAAAAATCTCCAGGGCCAGATGGATTTACATGTGAATTCTACCAAACATTCAAAGAACAATTGATTCCAATACTACACAGACTATTTGAGAAAATAGGGACAGAAGGTATACTGCCAAAATCCTTCTATGAGACCGATATGGTGCTGATAGCTAAACCAGGTAGGATGAAAACAGAGAAAGAAAACTATAGAACAATTTCCCTAATGAATATTGATGCAAAAATTTTAAATAAGATATTAGCATTGAGATTGCAGAAAGTCATCCCCAGGATAGTGCACTATGACCAAGTAGGATTTATACCAGGGATGCAGGGCTGGTTCAATATTACGAAAACTATCAGCATAATTAATTATATTAATAACCAAACTAACAAAAACCATATGATTATCTCAATAGATGCAGAAAAAGCCTTTGATAAAATCCAACAACCTTTCCTATTAAAAACACTAGAGAGTATAGGAATAAATGGGCTTTTCCTTAAAATGATCAGTAGCATCTATTTAAAACCATCAGCAAGCATCACATGTAATGGAGACAAACTAAAACCATTCCCAATAAGATCAGGAGTGAAACAAGGCTGCCCACTGTCACCATTACTATTCAATATTTTATTAGAAATGTTAGCTTTAGCAATAAGAGAAGAAAACGAGATAAAAGGAATAAGAGTAGGTAATGAAGAAACCAAATTATCACTCTTTGCAGATGGCATGATGGTATACTTAGAGAACCCTAGAGACTCAACTAAAAAACTACTAGAAACAATTCACAACTTTAGCAAGGTGGCAGGATTCAAAATTAATCCACATAAATCATCAGCATTTTTATATATTACCAACAAAGTTCAGCAGCAAGAGATGCAAAAAGAAATTCCATTCCAAATAGTAGATGATAGGATAAAATATTTGGGAATCTATCTGCCAAGGAAAAGTCAGAAACTATACGAACTAAATAACAAAACACTTTCCACACAAATAAAATCAGACCTAATCAATTGGAAAAATATTAAGTGCTCATGGGTAGGCAGAGGAAACATAATAAAATGTTTTTGACAATACTACCCAAACTAATCTACTTATTTAATGCCATACCAATCAAACTCCCAAGAAATTATTTTACAGATCTAGAAAAAATAGTAGCAAAGTTCATTTGGAAGAATAAAAGGTCAAGGATCTCAAGGGGATTAATGAAAAAAAAAAGGCAGATGAAGGTGGCCTTGATGTACCAGATCTAAAACTATATTATAAAGCAGCGGTCATCAAAACCGTTTGGTACTGGCTAAGAAATAGAGCAGTCGATCAGTGGCACAAGATAGGTTATCAGGACAATCTAGGCAATGACCTTAACAATGTAGTGTTCGATACACCCAAAGACCCCAGCTTTTGGGATAAGTACTCACTATTCGGCAAAAACTGCTGGGAAAATTGGAAACTAGTGTGGAAGAAATTAGGGCTTGACCCATACCTAACACCACATACCAAAATAAGATCTAAATGGGTTCAGGATCTAGATATAAAGAGGGACTTTGTAAGCAAGTTAGAGGAACGTAATATAGTTTATCTCTCAGACCTGTGGAGATGGAACAAATTTATGTACAAAGAAGACCTAGAACTCCTAATTGAACACCAGATGGATAATTTTGATTATATTAAGTTAAAAAGGTTCTGTACAAACAAAACAAATGCAGACAAGATTAGGAGGGAAGCATCTAATTGGGAAACCATCTTTACATTCAATGGTTCTGATAAAGGCCTCATTTCTAAAATATATAGAGAATTGTCTCATATATATAAGAATTCAAGCCACTGTTCAATAGATAAGTGGTCAAGGGATATGAACAGACAATTTCCAGATGATGAAATTAAAACCATCTCTAGTCATATGAAAAGTTGCTCCAAATCACTATTGATCAGAGAATTGCAAATTAAGACAACTCTGAGGTACCACTACAACCCTGTCAGATTGGCTAAAATGACAGGAAAAGATAACGATGAATGTTGGAGGGGATGTGGGAAAACTGGGACACTAATACATTGTTGGTGGAACTGTGAATGGATCCAACTATTCTGGAGAGCAATTTGGAGCTATGCTCAAAAAGTTGTCAAACTGTGCATACCCTTTGACCCAGCAGTGTTTCTACTGGGCCTATATCCCAAAGAGATCTTAGAGGAGGGAAAGGGACCCACCTGTGCAAGAATATTTGTGGCAGCCCTTTTTGTAGTGGCTAGAAACTGGAAACTGAAGGGATGCCCATCAATTGGAGAGTGGCTGAATAAATTATGGCATATGAATGTTATGGAATATTATTGCTCTGTAAGAAATGATCAGCAGGACGATTTCAGAGAGGCCTGGAGGGACTTGCATGAACTGATGCTGAGTGAAACGAGCAGAACCAGGGGATCATCATACACAGCAAGAACAGTATTACATGATGATCAATTCTGATGGACATGGCTCTCTGCAACAAAGAATTGTCTCAAACCAGTTTAAATTGTTCAATGAAGAAAACCATATACACCCAGAGAGAGGGATATGAAATATGGACCATAACGTAACATTTTCATGATCTCTATTGACATTTGCTTGCATTGTGTTGCCTTTCTCTGATTCTTTTTTTTTCTTGTAGATAGAATTTTTCTTGCATAACTCCTCAAGCATTTCAACATTATTAACATGTAGTGGACTTCCTGCCATCTAGGGGTGGGGAGGGGACTGGGGGTAAAATTTGCAATGGAAAGCTTTGTAAAAATCAATGTTGGGAAACTCCACATATACATGTCATACAAATAAAAAGCTTTAAATAAAAAAAAAATAAAAAAAAAAGTTTTAAGGAGATTAAGCGTTTTGCCTAAAGTTATGTAGCAATTAATGTATGAGACAGATGAATTAAAGTCTTCCTGACTCCTTCACTCTTATTCAACTTCTTATATTTATTTTTTCAAAGTTAAATTTCTGATTAGGCCTTCCAACCAGTAGCCATTCCTTAGTGATCTGCTTAAAATGACAACCAGAAGAAATCCACTTCATTCTCTAGCCTTCAGGCGCCTTTAAAGATAGAGCAAAAACAATTCTAAAGCCTCCTTCAGTAATTCTTTCCAGCACTTAACAAGCCAAATTTCCAAAGGAGAATAAAATTGATTTCACTCAGTTACATGATTTGTTTCCTTAAATGAGCTAAAACTGCATGAAAGTCTCCAGTAGGAAAGTGAGGTGGAGAATGGACAAAGGTATTCTATGAGCTTGAATATAATGGTGAGTTGCATTTTTTAACCTTGAAATTTACTGATAATTATGTGAATTCATTCTTACAAAGGAAGGCCTATAAAAATAACACGTTTTCATTCTCAACTATTATGATAGATAACAGAATGAATGTTTTCTTCTATATTCATGAGGATGACAATGATTTTATGATCAAATAAACCATTATCCTTATAAAAGAAGGGGAAAAAATAAAACCCAATTCTCCTGCTGTGACTGTAGCTAACTCTCTATTCATTACCTTTTCCAAATTCCTCATTAGTAATAAATGATTTAATCGAGTCTTAGAAGTGGCATCACATAAATATAAAAATTGATTTTCTTCAAATAGGAACTCCTAAGGCTTCCTCATCAGCATATCCAATATCTATTCAGTCTTTTGTTTTCTATTAGATACATATCTTTTATTCACTACCTACACAAAAAACATTTCCAGTTCAGATTATGGGCTCCCCTTCCTAGGACTAGTGGAATAACATCCTATTTGCTCTTGCACTATCTCTCACTTCTTCAATACATATTCCACTCAGAAACAAGAGGGATTTTCCTAATTCTTTGATCTTACATTGTTATTCCCCCATTCAATAAATTCCAGTTTTTTTCCTTCTGAAATCCATTAAGAAAAAAAAAAATTCTGTGATTGGTACTTTAACTCTTTGCAATCTGATCCCAATTTAACTTTCAACATTATTATACATTACTTTCAGTCACATATTCTGAATAAAATTAGCCTTTTCCCTTCACATGGAGCCTAGGATTCTTCCCCACTATCTATATAACTTTCTACTGACACTAAGTAGTGTATATATATGTATAACATATAATATATTATATAATTATTATATAATTATATATCTATATTATTTTATATTATTACATTATATTATATATATTATATATAATGTAATATATTATATATGTTAT
>JAJPUD010018096.1:0-22113 GCA_023553655.1 Myrmecobius fasciatus
TATTAAAAAAATAAAATAAAAAATAAGAAAAAATCAAAAAAAGAATGGTTATGATGTATGTTTTATATTGTCTCTTTGTGTGTTTTGTATTTTGTCTTGGTGATTACTTTGTTAATTGTGCATTACTTTTATGCTATAAGTTTCCTCTTATATCATGTTTAAATTAAGGTTGTGAGCAGTAATAAACTTCTATATTTCACAGAAAAAAAATAGGTTTGGCAAAAATAGAATTGGTGAAATGGAAATAGAGAACAGCTCCCTAAAAAAGAATTGGTGAAATTGAGGGGGAATCTAATAAACAAAACAATTAATTTAAAAGTTCAATTATCCAAATATAAAAGGAGGCAAAAAAGTTCACTTCTAAAAATTATAAGTGAAGAAATGAAATTGTATGACTCAATGAGACATCAAGAATAAGTCAAACAAATCTAATATATGAGAAAAATAGAAGAAAATTTAAATTACCTCACTGGAAAAATAATTGACCTGGAAAATAAATTCAGGAGAGACACTCTAAGAATTATTGTACCACCTGAAAATCACAATGAAAAAAAAAGAGCCTAGACAATATATTTCAAGAGATCATCAAGGAAAATTTCCTTCATATCCAAAATAAATAGCTGATACAAAAGCATGGATCTTCTTTGTTACGCTGAACTTTTTTTTCCCTTAGAATTTGTTTTAAAAAGATCTTATCAGTATGTAACCAGGTATAATCAGCTAAAATTAGAAAACAATAATTATAATAACTCACCCAGTATACATAATGTGGATATTACCTTGTGTTCTGTAAACCACATACATACAATGTGTTTCATACTAAGAGTTGATATTACAATTAACATTCATACCATTTTATAAATCAGAAGACTGTTATCATAGAAAGTTAAATAATTTGCCAGCAGGCATATAACTAATAAATGCATAAGACAGAACTCAAACACAGATCTAGTTCCAGATCCACATATTTTTTGATATGTCATGGTGAATGACATTTGAGGTGTCCAACACAGAAACAGAGAAGCCATTTCTGATAATCTGATCCAGATTAAAAATATAACTGAGAAATATGTAACAAAATAATTAAAATACAGATATTATATTTTAAAACTCAATAAGAAGCCCATGGATATCTTTATATGCTCCCATTTTTATTTCACTTTGACACTACCATTTTACATACTCTGTATATTTGGTACTTATTTGTACCCTTATCTACAGCAGCTACTCTGAAATCAGCTACATGTTCTAAGGTCTCTTGAACACAGGTTCTGTTATACTATCCCTATTATGTGTGGTTTTGTCTCATTTAATTAAAAATAAAATATTACTGCACCAAAAATTAAAATTAAGAGATAGATTTAGTGAAATGGGAAAAGAGAACAACCCCTTAAAAATAGAATTGATGAAGTGGAAAAAATCCAATGATGAAAACAACTCCTTTAAAGTACAGTTGGGCAGATAAAAAGGAGGCTATAAAAGCTAACTGAAGAAAATAATTCACTAAAAGTTATAACTGAAAAAAAGAAAATTAATTAATTAATAAGACATCAAGAATCACTCAAACAAAACCCAAAACTAAAATAAAGAAGAAAATGTAAAAATACCTCATTGGAAAAACAATTGACTTGGAAAATAAAGCCAGGAGACACAATTTAAGAATTATTGCACTACCTGAAAATTACAATGAAAAAATAAAAGAACCTGGACAATATATTTCAAGAAATCTCCAGAAAACTTGCCCTGACATACTAGACACAGAAAGGTAAAATAGGCATTGAATCACCCCTGAAAGAGACACCAAAATGGAAACTCCAAGAAATATCCTAGCTAAATTACAGAGTTATCAGATCAAGGAGAAAATACTGCAAACAATTAGGAAGCAACAATTCAGATATTGAAGAAGATAAACTAGGATTATCCAGGACTTGGCAGCTTCCATTTTAATGGATGTAACAGCATAGAATATGATATTCCTAAAGGCAAAGTAGCTTGGACTTCAGCCAAGAATTAACTACCCCGCAAAACTAAGCATTATCTTTCAGGGGGGAAATGGATATTCAATGAAATAGGGGATTTTCAATTATTTTTGATAAAAAGACTAGAGATGAACAGAAAATTTGATTTTCAAATTCAGAAAAAAGGGGAAAAGGGAAAGAAAAAAAACTATGTTTTTTAAACACCAAAATGTGCACATTCCTCCATGAGAAGATATATAATATGTGTAACTCTTGAGAAATGTATCTTTGTCATGGGTATACTTAGGGTTGGGTGTAGATATAAGGTGACTTTAATGTGATGATATAAAAAAAGAAATTAGGGGTGGAAAAGGTATTGTACTGGAAGAAGAGAAAAGAGATGTAAAATGGGGTAAATTACATCACATGAAGAGACAAAGACCTATTACAGTTGAGGGAAAGATGGAAGGGAATGATTGTGTATACATAGTTTACTATAAAAATTTGTCTCACCCCATAGTGAAGTAGGAGAGGAAAGGGGAAAGAAAAGGGGGAGACTAATAGAAGATAAGGCAGAAGTGAAATGAAAAAGGGAGAAGAAAGGGGAAGAAGTTGAAAAAAAGAAAGAGCAGGTTGAAGGAGATGACAGTCAGAAACAAAACACTGGTGGGGTGGGAAAGGGGGAAAGGAGAGAGAAAAGTATAAAAAAAATAGGATGGCAGGAAATAGAGTAAGTAATTTTAAATGTGAATGGAATGAACTCTTCCACAGAATAGAAGCAGGTTGCTAATTTCAAGGCAATTAATGGGACAAATTCAAAGTAAGGTGATCTAGCTATAGTAGAGTTAAAACTATATTATAAAGTAGTGGTCATCAAAACCAATTGCTATTTACTAAGAAATCGAGTAGTGGATCAGTTGAATAGGTTAGAATCACAACTCACAACAGTCAATGACTATAGTAATTTAGTGTTTGAGAAACCAAAAGACTCCACTCATATAAGAACTCACTATTTGACAAAACTTAATGGGAATATTGTAAAATAATAGGCACTGACCTATACCTACCACGCTATAGAAAGATAAAGTTGAAATGGGTTCATGATTTACACATAAATAGTTATACTCTAAGCAAATCAGGATAACAAGGGATAGTCTACCTCTCAAATCTGTGGAGGAGGAAGAAATTTATGGCCAAAGAAGAACTAAAGAACATTATGAAATGCAAAACAGGTAATTTGATTATATTAAATTAAAAAGGTTTTATACAAACAAAACCAATGCAGCCAAAATTAAAAGGGAAATAGAAAACTAGCAGATAATTTTACATTTCTGATGAAGGGCTCCTTTCTAAAGTACATAGAGAATTGACTCAAATTTATAAGAATACAAGCCATTCTCAACTTGATAGTCAAAGGATATGAATGGACAATTTTCAGAAAGAAATTAAAGCCGTTTCTTGTCATATGGAAAAAGCTGCTCTAAATCACTATGGATTAGAAAAATGCAAATTCAGACAATTCTGAGGCATCACTTCACACTTCTCAGATTGGCCAAAATGATAGAAAAATATAATGACAAATGTAGGAGGGGAGGTGGAAAAATTGTGACACAAATATATTGTTGGTGGAGTTGTGAACTGATCCAACCACTCTGGAGAGCTATTTGAAACTAGGCCAAAAGTGCTATCAAACTCTGCCTATCTTTTGATCCAGCACTGGCTCTACTGGGCCTGCATCCCAAAAAAATCATAAAAAAAGAAAAGGATTTATATGTACAAGAATATTTGTAGCAACCCTTTTTTTGTAGTGGCAAGAAACTGGAAACTTAATGTATACCCATAAATTGGGAATGGCTGAATAAGTTATGATATATGAACATTATAGAATAGTATTGTTCGATAAGAAATAATCAGCAGGCCAGTTTCATAAAGCCCTGGAGAGATTTATGCTAATTGAAGTTAGTAGAACCAAGAGAACATTGTACACCACAACAAGATTATGTGAGGATCAACTGTGATAGAGTTGGTTCGTTTCAACAATGACTTGATTCAGAGCAATTCAAATAATCTTGGGATGAAGAGAGCCATTCACATGCAGAGAGAGAAATATGAGTACTGAATGTGGATCACAACATAATGTTTTCACCTTCTTTTTTTTATTAAAGCTTTTTATTTGTATAACATATGTATGGGTAGTTCCCCAGCATTGATCTTTACAAAGCTTTCCATTACAAATTTTACTCCCAGTTCCCTCCTCTCCCCTAAATGGCAGGAAGTCCATGACATGTTAATAATGTTGAATTACTTGACAAGTTATGCAAGAAAAATCCTATCTACAAGAAAAAAAAAAGAAAATCAGAGAAAGGCAACACAATGCAAACAAATATCAATAGAGATCATGAATATGTTATGTTGTGGTCCATATTTCATATCCCTTTCTCTGGGTGTATATGGTTTTCTTCAGTGAACAACTGGAACTGGTTTGAGACAATTCTTTGTTGCAGAGAGCCATGTCCATCAGAATTGATCATCATGTAATACTGTTGTTGCTGTGTAAGATGATCTCCTGGTTCTGTTCGTTTCACTCAGCATCAGTTCATGCAAGTCTCTCCAGGCCTCTCTGAAATCGTCCTGCTGGTCGTTTCTTACAGAGCAATAATATTCCATAACATTCATATACCATGATTTATTCAGCCACTCTCCAATTGATGGGCATCCCTTCAGTTTCCAATTTCTAGCCACTACAAAAAGGGCTGTCACAAACATTCTTACACATGTGGGGCCCTTTCCCTCCTCTAAGATCTCTTTGGGATATAGGCCCAGTAGAAACACTGCTGGGTCAAAGGGTATGCACAGTTTGACAACTTTTTGAGCATAGCTCCAAATTGCTCTCCAGAATGGTTGGATCCGTTCACAGTTCCACCAACAATGTATTAGTGTTCCTGTTTTCCCACATCCCCTCCAACATTCATCGTTATCTTTTCCTGTCATTTTAGCCAATCTGACAGGGGTGTAGTGGTACCTCAGGGTTGTCTTAATTTACATTTCTCTGATCAATAGTGATTTGGAGCAACTTTTCATATGACTAGAGATGGTTTTAATTTCATCATCTGAAAATTGTCTGTTCATATCCCTTGACCACTTATCTATTGAAGAGTGGCTTGAATTCTTATATATATATGAGATAATTCTCTATATATTTTAGAAATGAGGCCTTTATCAGAACCCTTAAATGTAAAGTTGATTTCCCAATTTGATTCTTCCCTCCTAATCTTGTCTGCATTAGTTTTATTTGTACAGAAACTTTTTAACTTAATATAATCAAAATTATCTATCTGCTGTTCAATTAGGAGTTCCAGATCTTCTTTGGACATAAATTTATTCCTTCTCCACAGGTCTGAGAAGTAAACTATATTACTTTCCTCTAATTTCTTTACAAAATCACTCTTTATATCCAGATCATGAACCAATTTAGATCTTATTTTGGTATGTGGTGTTAGGTATGGGTCAAGCCCTAATTTCTTCGACACTAGTTTCCAATTTTCCCAGCAGTTTTTGCCAAATAGTGAATACTTATCCCAAAAACTGGGGTCTTTGGGTTTATCAAACACTAAATTGCTAAGGTTATTGCCTAGATTGTCCTGATAACCTATCCTGTACCACTGATCAACTGCTCTATTCCTTAGCCAGTACCAAATGGTTTTGATGACCGCTGCTTTATAATATAGTTTTAGATCTGGTACAGCAAGTCCACCTTCATCTGCCTTTTTTTCATTAATCCCCTTGAAATCCTTGACCTTTTGTTCTTCCAAATGAACTTTGCTACTATTTTTTCTAGATCTGTAAAATAATTTCATGGGAGTTTGATTGGTATGGCACTAAATAAGTAGATTAGTTTGGGTAGTATTGTCATTTTTATTATGTTTGCTCTGCCTACCCATGAGCACTTAATGTTTTTCCAATTGATTAGGTCTGATTTTATTTGTGTGGAAAGTGTTTTGTAGTTTAGTTTGTATAGTTTCTGACTTTTCCTTGTCAGATAGATTCCCAATTATTTTATCCTATCATCTGTTATTTGAAATGGAATTTCTTTTTGTATCTCTTGCTGCTGAACTTTGTTGGTAATATATAAAAATGCTGATGATTTATGTGGATTTATTTTGAATCCTGCCACTTTGCTAAAGTTGTCAATTGTTTCTAGTAGTTTTTTAGTTGAGTCTCTAGGGTTCTCTAAGTATACCATCATGTCATCTGCAAAGAGTGAAAATTTGGTTTCTTCATTACCTACTCTGATTCCTTTTATGTCTTTTTCTTCTCTTATTGCCAAAGCTAACATTTCTAATACAATATTACATAGTAATGGTGACAGTGGGCAGCCTTGTTTCACTCCTGATCTTATTGGGAATAGTTCTAGTTTGTCCCCATTATATATGATGCTTCCTGATGGTTTTAAATAGATGCTACTGATCATTTCAAGGAAAAGCCCATTTATTCCTATATTCTCTATTCTCTAGTGTTTTTAATTGGAATGCATGTTGGATTTTATCAAATGCTTTTTCTGCATCTATTGAGAAAACATAAAATTTTGTTAGTTTGATTATTAATATAATTGATTATGCTAACAGTTTTCCTAATATTGAACCAGCCCTGCATTCCTGGTATAAATCCTACTTGGTCACAGTATACTATCCCAGGCATGACTTTCTGCAATCTTTTTGGTAATATCTTAATTAGGATTTTTGCTTCAATATTCATTAGGGAAATTGGTCTATAGTTTCTTTCTCTGTTTTCACCCTACCTGGTTTAGCTATCAGCACCATATGTGTATCATAAAAGGAATTTGGTAGTACACCTCCTTTCCCTATTTTTTAAATAGTTTATATAATATTGGAATTAATTATTCTTTGAATGTTTGTTAAAATTCACATAAAAATCCATTTGGCCCTGGAGATTTTTTCTTAGGGAGTTCATTAATAGCTTGTTCTATTTCTTTTTCTAAAATGGGGCTATTTAAATAATTTATTTCCTCTTCTGTTAACCTGGGCAATCTATATTTTTGTAGTATTCCTCCATTTCATTTAGATTATCACATTTATTGGCATAAAGTTGGGCAAAATAACTCCTAATTATTGCTCTAATTTCCTCTTCATTGGTGGAAAGTTTTCCCTTTTCATTTTTGAGACTAACAATTCGATTTCCCTCTTTCCTTTTTCTAATTAAATTAACTAAAGGCTTATCTATTTTGTTGGTTTATTCATAAAACCAACTCTTAGTTTTATTTAATTCGATAGTTTTCTTATTTTCAATTTTATTAATCTCCCCTTTTATTTTCATAATTTCCATTTTGGTATTTATTTGAGGGTTTTCATTTGTTGTTTTTCTAGCTTTTTTCATTGTAAGCCCAATTCATTGATCTTCTCTTTTTCTATTTTATGCAACTAAGCATCGAGAGATATGATTATCCCTTATAATTGCCTTGTCCCTATCCCACGAATTTTGGTATTTTGTCTCATTATTGTCATTCTCCTGGATGAAAGTATTATTATGTCTAGGATTTGCTCTTTCACCCATTCATTCTTTAGGATTAGATTAATTAATTTCCAATTAACTTTTTGTTTATTTTCTCCTGTTCTTATATTGCATGTGTTTTTATTGCATCATGGTCTGAAAAAAGTATTTGCTATTTCTGCCTTTCTGCATTTGATTTTGAGGTGTTTATGCCCTAACACATGGTTAATTTTTGTATAAGTTCCATGAACCACTGAAAAAAAAGTAAACTTTCTTCAGTCTCCATTCAATTTTCTCCAAAGATCTATCATACCTAACTTTTCTAACATTTTTTTTACCTTCCTAATTTCTTTCATATTTATTTTGTGGTTTGATTTATCTCATTCTGAAAGAGCAAGGTTGAGATCCCCCACTAGAATAGTTTTGCTGTCTATTTCTTCTTGCATCTCTCTTAACTTGTCCTCCAGGAATTTGGATGTTATACCACTTGGTGCATATATGTTTAGTATTCTATTGCTTCATTATCTATGGTAACCTTTAGTAAAATATAGTTTCCTTCCTTATCTCTTCTAATCAGATCTATCTTTGCTTTTACTTGATCTAAGATCAGGATTGCTACCCCTGCTTTTTTTTGTTCACCTAAAGCATAACAGATTTTGCTCTAGCCCTGTACCTTCCCTTTGTACGTAGAATCCGCCAACCTCTGTCCCAGTCCCGCTCCGCCCCGGCTGTGTGCTGGCATCTGAGCGCACAAGCGGCCCAATCCCCTGTCTGTCTGAAACTGACCTGCTCTGGAATTCTTTCAAAGTAAATTTTGATAAAAGTGCATTGTACTCCAAGTGTTTGATGGAGCCCTCACTCCAGAACCAGTTCAGAGGCTTAATTTGTTCTGGGTCTGCGGGAAGATCTGAGGAGCTTAGAGAGAATGATGTCTGCAGTTTGCTATCTTGGCTCTGCCCCTCTACACTAGATATTTCTCAAACTATATTTTTAATTTAGGAAATCACCTGATTTCCTGTGGTATTTTAGTCTGGTTTCTAATACAAGTATTCCTTGTAAAAGCTGTTCCAAATAGTACTGCAGTAAAGGAAATTTGCAACTCAGTAAATGATAATTGATTTGATTATATTCTTTTCTATTTTGGGTTTTATGGAGTAATGTGTGTGAATACAATGAATAATAGTATTTTATTGGTTGATATACATTTGTGTGTTTGGAAACACAATGTGATATATTAGAAAGAGTACTAGAATTTGAAAATTTGGTTTCAAATCCCAGCATTTGCCAGTTGACATGAGTCAATCAGACTACCTGCCAGAATCTCAGTTCTTTCAGTTTCTTCTATAAAAATTGGAACAATAAAAGAGTATATAATTTCTATCTCCCAGAAGACTGCTGTGAGAGAAGCTTTATATTATAGGCAGTACAATACATAGAGATTTGGTCTTAAGTTAGGAAGCCTCATTTTTCTGAGTTCAAATCCAACCTCAGAGTCTACCTGTGTGATTTTGGGAAAATCACTTAATGCTGTTTGCTATAAAATGAGCTGGAGAAGGAAACCATTTAATAGCTTTGCCTAGAAAACCCTAAATGAGGCCAAAAGAGTTGACCATGACTAAAGCCTAGTGAACATGACACCTTCTATAAATGAAATCATTATACCCTTTTCTGTATATTCTCATGTAGAATAGCATGGTAAAGATAGAAAGCTAGCATTAGTTTAAGAAAGGAGAAGGAGAAGATTAAGGAGTGTGTATTTATATAGTCTACTATGTGTCTGAAACCATGCTAAGTGTTTTTTACACTTACTGCACTTGCCATGACCATTTTTACAGTTAAGAAAACAAGCAGAGCTCAAGATATTTGCTTCAGTTTGCACAGCTAGTAAGCATTTGAGGTCAAATTTGAACTCAGGTTTTTTTTGATTCCAGGCCCAGTTCACTATCTTTTGTGCCAACTGCTTTAGGAAGAACTAACTCACTTCAAGATCCTGCCTCTAACATAAACTAACTTTCTCATCATATAAGCCGTTTAACCTTTCAGTATCTCCAGCAATTTTCTTGAGCAATTGAAGTTAATCATAATTCTGTATTTATTGAAAGTTCCAGAAGTTCCTTACATCAACAAAATCATAGATTTCTATACCTTTTCCACTCCATCCCTAAAAAAGGGGAGGAATTAAAAAATATGATTCTTGTACAGATGATATAGAACATGCATTTAGAGAACTGATTGGTATCTGGTACATACTGGGTCATTTTTCAGGTATCACTGCATCAAAATCAATAAATAGAATTTCTAGGAGCATACGATCACAGAAGGTAGTTTTCTTTTAATTGCCTTGTGACTTGTTTGGCTAGTATATGACAAATCTTATCTCAGAGATGAGCTGCATTAATATCTTAGAGTAGCATAATGGTAATTTGAGATTGGAATGACTACATGATAAATACAATGGTTATTGATTCATTGGAAATAGAAAGGCCTAGAGAAGTTACTTTATTTGGTATAGTTTAGGTTACTCTATTGTTTGGAGCACAGCGACTCAATCCAGCAATGAATGTTTATTAAGCATCTACTTTAGACAAAGCATCATGCTTTATTCTGGAAATAAGAAATGAAACTGAATGTTTCCTGCCTTTCAGAATCTTACATTTCTATTAGGGTAAGAACACATGCTCCAAAAGAAGTGTGAAGTATTAGAATCTGACAGGGGTAATGCTAAATATTTTCCCTATGGCTGTCAGTTTAGTGTTCTGGATAGAAGAGTAGAATTGAAATTAAAAAAAAACATATCCTGTCTCAAACAGTGAGACCAGTAATTCAATTAAGTGCTATGCTTTTGTTGTGAGGAACAAGTGTAAAGGACTTTGTAAACCTTGTAGAATCATAGCTATTATTATAACCAATACTACTACTACTTCTATTGTTATTACTATCATTTATTAGAATGTTATTATATTATATAATCTATATAGGTCATATATAGATTATATAGAATATATATTATAGAATAATAATATTATTTATTAGAATAATAATGATTATTGTTAAAACCAGGTCCTGATTAATGCAAATATTGAATTTCTTGAATTAAAATTGCATATTTTCTTTGAACTATGATTAGCATATCTTATATTATCAAACTTTAAATATGTAAATTCAAATAAATGTATTTTCTTACTACTACTATTACTTCTGCTACTACTTTTATTATCATAACTACCACTGCCACTATGCATACTACTACTCCTACTACTCCTACTCCTACTCATTACTACATCACTACTGCTGGTGCTGCCATTACTATTTCAATCTCTGAGATTGAATATTGATAGGTCAAAATCCATGTTGATTCTTTTATCTGGATTTTGGCAAAGATAGTTGACATTATCTTGATGGTAAGACTATGATTTAGTGACAATTTAGTTTCTTCATGTTATTTAGCATGTGATGAGAAAATATACTTAGTTGTGGTAGGATGATAATTACATTCCAGTCACCATCCTTTGGAATCAAGTCCATCTGGGTTTAAAAAAGATTATCATATTTAAGAGAAGCATTTGTTGAATTTAAAGAATAACAAAATATCATAGAAACAACATGAGGAAAATAATCACTTTAACTTGTCCTGGAAGCTTCTCAACGCAAAACATTTGAAAATGTCGTACACTTATTGGCATTCTCTCTAGATTAAAACAGAACTCATAAAATTACACATTTTATATTTGGTCTGTAAACCTTTATTTATATGCACAATAGTAAGAGAAATCCATTTTGTTTAATTTAATTTTTCTGGGTGCTAAGCAAAACTCAGTTTCTAAGAGTTGGAATAACCAGACGAAGACATCAAAATCATTTTAGTGCCTCATCCTAGGATGCTTAGATGATAATGAAGTGATTCACAATACAATGGGCCCCAGCTCAGCACATGGCATTGCTTTCTGATGATACTATGAGAAAAGGAGCAACACATTCCCAGGAGAACCTTGGCTTGTCACACTGTATAAACAGCCATAGAAACATCATAGCCCAAATTCTGCTTTGCTACAGCACAGAAAGTGAATAAATTAGAACATTTCAAGGAGAATTTCTTAGAAAAAACTGCTACGAATGACCATTGCTGCTCTTTCTTATGGAGCTAATTATGCTTTTCCATACAGATAATTCAAAGCTAGACAAAAGCCAAGAAAAACCTTCTAATCAATACTTCTGCAATTTCCAAGGGAAGAAGACTTAAAAAACCCTGAGTTTTGCCTGTAAATTTTTGATGTGTTCTATAAAAATAGCAACAGTATTATAAGATTAAAATGGATTATTATATTTTGCTGCCCATTTGGCCTCATTATTTTTTTTTGGAAGAATACTGAATTTTTTTGCATGAGAAAAAAATGTAAGGCATCTTGTAATTTATTCTGAAGTAAAATTTGTTGATTTTATCTTTGCCTCTGCTAATTGCAAAAGGCACAATAATTTCTTTTTAAATTTTACTTAGTTTGTTTTTACATTACAAATATTTAGTGATTATCTTCACTTTGAGGGATATCTTATGCAACCAAATAAAATAGTTATATAAAACTAATGATATTAGTGATCTCCTTTGAAAATGCATATAACAACATCTCATCTTTGCACCCCCAATTTTCTATTTTCTATTTTTTTCATTTAACAAAAATCTTTTTCTCTCCCTCTAATCTTCCATACAGCTAAAAGAAAAAACAACAAAAAAAAACAAATTTCTAGTAAGAAATATGCATGTCCAGCAGAAAAAAAAAATCTGTCACTGGTTGTATACAAAAATTATGTAGATGTATCTTTCCTTACTTTTAATCTATTACCTCTACCCCAAAAAAGATAGATTGTTATATCATTGGTCCATTGGAGTCATGGATGGTCATTCTATTGATCATAGTTGTTATCATTTTTAAAATCATTCATCTTCAGAGTGTTGTGATTGTATAAGGTATTCTCTTATCATTTTATTCTTCATCAATTTTAAAAGTTTTCAAAACTGTTCATATTGTATTGATGTAATAGCATAAAGTGATTGTAGTTCTGCTCACTTTACTTTGTCAGTCCATATAAGAATTTCTACATGACTTTGAAATCACCTATTTCTTAATTTTTTTACTATACATAGTGTTGTATAATATTCATAAACTAGAAACTTAGTCATTCATTACATAATTGGTTCCCTTCCCTTTTATTTACAGCTTTTTAAATTGCTACAAAAAAGTATCTGCAATAAATATTTATGTAAATATTAGACCTTTTTCTATTTTTTTGGATTTATTTGTTTATGTTTGTGCCTCTAATCTTAGTCATAGTATTACCTGTGTTACTTAATATGTATAATTCCAAATTGCTTTCCAGAATCATTTCGTCTACTCACAGGTCCCAAAGCAGCAGATAAGCAAAACTTTTTCTACAGTCTCTCTAACATGTATTATTTTCCTTGAATTGCCATGGTGATTTCGGGGGTGGGGGGAAGTAAGCTCTAATCCCCTTGGCCACATTCATATTTTTTGAATAATTCTCATCTCTAACATTCAATTTCAGATTTTTATTGATGTTTCCAAAAAGTCATTATAATAAAAACGCAAATACTATAATACAAACTAATAATTAGTCACCTTAAAAAAGAAACAATAAACATAAAGACTATTATAAATGTACTCAATTGTTTTTGACATTATGGTTTTTGTTTGTGAAACATAGCTCTGTTTAGAATATTTTATATGGTAGACTAACTAAGCTAAGGAGAAGTCTAAGTTTTCCCTGTTACATCGGTACACCAAGTTTAGGGCAAACTCTCAGAGAGCAGTTGTGATGAAAAAAGTATGCAATAGACTCTTTATACATGAAAATGAAATGTTTGTACACAACCTTGTGCATTATACTTTTTTTTAAAAGAACTATACATCCTATTTCCTACAAATCTCATATGGCTTTAGTCTAATGATATTTTTTTCATTTCTATGACACAATTATATGCATTTTGAAATTTGGTAGGTTAAGAAACTCCCGATTTTGCTAATTTTACTGTAGAACTTTTGTAAATAGATGCTTAACAACAGTAAGGTGTGACTGAATGGTTGAAGCTTTTAGTAATATGAATTAGATGAACACATAATAATTATTAATCTGATGACAAGCAAAGTTATTTTGTCTCTAGAAATGTTGTGAAATAAGAGTGAAATTGATTACTTTTATTTCCAATGAAGTGTCTTAAACTGAGCATTGTTGAATCTTCCAGGACATTAATAACCAAGAGCTGCTTGAAATAACCATGGCAACAAACAGTGGCTAAGTACAGTACAATCACCCTGATTACCATAGAATTAGCACAAAACAAATGTTTATTCTTTTCCTAAATAGATGTATTATGAAGATGATAACAGCTTCATATCATCCCAGATTACATACTAGTTGCCCCTAAACCAATGGCAAAACATTTTCCCAATCTGGACATTTTAGTGCTGAATATGTTTTTTTTCAAAAAGGGGAATGGGACTGGTGGACATTTCTTGACATTTTCTTTCTCTTTGTCCCTTCTTCCAAAACAATAAATTAAAAAAACATGAAATATAAATTCATTGATTATTCTACCACCAGTATGGGAGACATATCTGTTGATTAAGGGTACTATAATTTTCACCTTGAAAAATGTGACTTAAGTTTCACATTCCAGTGACCAACTGGAACTGGATTTTCTTAGAAGCCAGGAAGATTTTGATTTGTTTGATATCCAAAGGGCAGGATGCCCAAATGGTTCACTTACAAAATTTGCCATAGAGATCAAATCAAGAAAGCCAATTATAGACAGTATGTGTGTGGGGGGGTATGTGTGGAGAGAGAGACAGAGCACTATAGAGATATGCAAGGGAATCTAAGGTGAACAGAAGGATGCACAACTCTGCAAGACTCAATAGCTTTTTTTTTTTCTATATTTGACAAAGAAATGTACATGATAACTATCTTGATGCCCAGAAAGTTGAAGCTGAAATCTAGTCACAGCCTATCAGTTTCACATCATTGTGAGGGATAGTGACAGCTGGCAGTTGGCTGTTTTCAAAAAACCCTTTTACAGTATACAGCACCATGCTTCGACACACGATTGAAGTAATTAGCTGCCGAGCGGCTGAATGTACCCTGCAGAGCACTGGTGTCTCGTCTGACACATCTGGGCACAGAAAGTAATTGAAACAGCTGCTTCTGCCCATATGGCAGCAAAAGCTGGTGGTAGAGAGCCTGCTGCCTGGGCTGCACCAACCTCAGGCAAATTAGCCATCATTAATCCCAGAATCTGACCAGCATACACAGAGCCACTAATCAAGACATCTGGGGAAGGGGGTGGTTGTGTGAAGGGAGACTGAGGAGAGGGGTGCTTTT
The DNA here is from genome assembly GCA_023553655.1 of Myrmecobius fasciatus. NCBI lineage: Eukaryota > Metazoa > Chordata > Mammalia > Dasyuromorphia > Myrmecobiidae > Myrmecobius > Myrmecobius fasciatus. The sequence continues at coordinate 14,859 of JAJPUD010018096.1, forward strand.
AAGATTTCTAAATGGCATCCAAGTTAAAACTTCTAGTCCCCCTCCTCCTGCATACTCTTTCTCAACCTGCTTGATTAAGACCGCCTCTCTCTGCTGGTGCTGTTCATTAGGCGATTACGAAAATAGCAGGGTAACTTTCTGAAAGTGTCACCCTGATGTATGCACATGTCTGGCATCATGGAGAATTATAAATAGCTACGTGTAAAGTGAGAACCTGGAGTATTTTTGCATCTCAGTGGATGTGGCACTGAAACCCAGGGAAAGTACTGTAACACAACACTCTGCTCTGAGAATAGACACCATAAGAGTAAAACAGCAATGAGTGTGGGGAGCATCTGGCTCTCAAGAGTTTGTCTTCTGTTGTTGTTGTTATTTGAGATTTTTTTAAGTATTCTAGAATGATTGGCTATCGCTCTGATGGACTTCAAGTGTGACTTTGATGTAGAATGTAGATCCTGTAACTTTGTAAGAGAGAGTTCATTACTACATGATGTCCAGTCTAGCAAAAAGAAGGTCAGTTGCCATCTGGTAGGTGAGGGAAAATACTCTCCTACCTGGCTGAGATAGCCACTTGAAGAGATTTTATTGACTAGCCATCCACATTTTGGGATGTGAAGACAAGCAATCTCATTTACACCCTACAACTGATGTCACTATTCAAATGCTTTCTCATTATTTCTCACAAGATCTTTATGAGCTAGCTAAGGGAAATTGTGCATCTCAGAAAGGAGGTGGAGAAGTGAATGTATAATCAAGAAAGCCATTCAGTTTTAGCCTTCACAACTTCAGTGTAATAGATTAGATGTCTTTCCCTTTACATCAGCTGCTCTAGGCTCTGAGGCCACTAGAGAAAGACCTTAATTTCAGAGGTCAGCTATTCTCTGTTTTAAACAGAAGGAATTTGAGAAAAAAAATGAATGTTTATACTAGACAAGATTTGATTTAAGAAAATATGCATTATTAGCAGGTCCTGGCTTGACAATTAAATCTGACCTCATTTTTAATGGTTCTTTGATGATTAATAACTTATTTAAGAAAGGTAAATTAATTCCATATAGAATTCTATCTACAGAGTTCCTTACACAATACCATGTAATGCTGGAATAGAAAATTATATTCAATATGTAGAACATATGTCACTATTGCCAAAAGATTCCAATCTAATTCAATCCTACTCAACACAGCAAGCACCTACTATGTGAGCTAGACATTGAAGATAGAAAAACAAAATGTAAACAAACAGTGAGCTCAAGTAAAAGACAATATCATAATGTAGAAAGAATAATAAACTTGGACTCCTGAGGGCTCAGTATAAAACACTGCTTCAGTTGTTACTAGCCAAGTGACCTGAAGGAAAACTATTAAACTCTGTGAGCCTCACTACCCTGACCTGTGAAATGAAAATAATGACAGCACATAATACACAAGGCTGTTGTGAATATCAAATAATACACACAATGCACACATATACATTTCAAGCTAATCTGTGGTAAAAGGATAGATATAAAATATTCTTGGAAAATTTGCAGGGGAAAATTGTATGTTAAACTAGAAAAGGAGTCAAGAAGGCTTCTTAGAGAATATAGCACCCTGCTAACTGTTAAAAGAAAGGATCTCAGCAGGCAGAGATGTACAGGATATATATTTCAGAAATGTTCAAAATCCGTGAATCAGATAAATAATGGATAAGTTTAGATAATATTTCAGTGTAGTTGGACTGTAGAAAACATGAAGTTGGTTTACTGAAAATTAGACAGAAATGACAGAATTGTAAATGGAGTGGAGGATTAAATAACAAGATTAAGAGTTTTATGAGAAGAAAAATATCATAGTATATAGGAAGCTGGCCTCTTAGTCTTTTCCAGAGGTATAGCCCACTGTCTGTATCACTCTGGGGAAGTCAATGAATCTTTTCATTCATTGGTAAATTCTCTAGGACTAACCATAAATTAGACTATATTGAGCAGATCGGAATTTATAAAGGAAGCTACTTACTGGGAACACCTTATAAAGAAGAAATCCCAGGAAAATAACTAGTTTATCCTACAAGCCAGGGCTACTTAAACTTTTTCTTCTTATAACCCCTTTGTGCTCAAGAAATTTTGCAGGTATTTGCAGGTATAACTACAGGTATTTAGGTATATAAAATAAGTATATAAATCAAACATTTATTGATAATAAATCATAAAGAAATTTATCTTAAAACAATTCTTTTATATACATATAATTTTACCATTTATTTAAGACAACAGCAAATGTACATACTAATGAGATGATGTGTTTGCTTAATTTTACATAAAGAATTAAATCTTGGTGAGATATTTGATACCTTTTATTGTTGTCAAATTTTTTATGATCCTCTATGGAGACAGGACCTATTATAAGGTCTATTGCTATAAGCAATATCAGCGTTGATTTATTATGATTTAGTAATATTAGTAGTAGTAGTAGTAGTAGTAGTAGTAGTAGTAGTAGTAAAAATGACATAGGCAGAGCCAAGATGGTAGAGTAGAAAAGCATTCATCTGACCTCTCCAAAATTCCCCTCCAAACAAATTTGGAATAACACCTCAAATAAACTCTGGAGCAACAGAACAAACAAATGTCTGGTGAAAATAATTTGCCAACCCAAGACAATTGTCAGGGCAGGTTTATCTTAACAGGGTGGTAGTTGATCCTAGAGCCCAATACAGACTGCTCAGCTCAGGGCAACTGGGAAGATCAGTAACAGGCCTTGGAGGCTGCAGAATTAGCACAGGCAACAGCTTTGAGAAATTTCAGTTCTAAAGACTGTGGGGGTAGAGAAAGGGATACTGGTCAAAAGAAAATCATAGGAAACCCTTTGCTGTCACTGAGTTTAGGACCCAGTCGCATTGCCCAGCTACAGTTCCTGGTTACAATACCAGGACCAAAAGAAGTGATAGCAATTACTGTGGCAAAATGGAGAAGAGAACTTGTTGTGTCTCATGGGGATAGTAGGAATACTGGTCTCAATTCCAAGTCAGAGGGAATGACTATCCTTCATGGTTATAGGGGAGTGGGGAACCCGGTCATAGACCAAGGGCCAGGAGGAGTGTTACTACTGCTGAATACAGAAGAAAAAATTCTCTTTTTATGTAAAAACCAAATTCTAGGTTTGGTGAGCAGTGATCGTAGCTCTTCCAAGGACATATCATCTTTGAAGTACTGAAAACATAGGGGCCTGAGAAACTGCTGAAAACAGCAGCAAGAAAGGCCTGAAACTTTGGACAGTGCTCCCTCCAGCCCAGGAGCAGAACCCAACCTTAATATAAAGCTAAAAGCCAAGAAGTACCCTGGAAAAATGAGTGAACAACAGCAATAGGAAGTTACTCTGGTAATAAGGAAGATCAAGGCACAAACTCAGAAGACAATACTCAAAAAACAATAAATTCTAAATAACTACATGTAAAACCTCAAAAATATGAATAGTTCTCAGGCTATGGAAGTGCTCAAAAAAGGATTTTGAAAATCAAATAAGAGTGATAAGAGGAAAAATTGGAAAGAGAAATGAGTGATCCAAGAAAATCATGAAAAATGAGCAAACAGCTTGGAAAAAGAGATACAAAAATACTGAAGAAAATAACATTTTAAGAAACAGACTAGGCCAAATGCCAAAAGAGGCACAAAAAGACAGTGAGATGAATACCTTAAAAAGTAGAATTGGCCATGGAAAAGGAGGTAAAAAAGCTTACTGAAAAAAATAATTGCTTAAAAAATTAGAATTGAGAAAATTGAAGCTAATCACATTAGCACATTAGGAGAGATCAAGAAATAATGAAACAAAACCAAAAGAATGAAAATAAAATGAAGACAATGTCAAATATTTCATTTTAAGAACAACTGACTAGAAATGGATACAGGAGGGATAATTTAAAAATTATTGGATTATCTGAAAGTCATCATTAAAAAAAGAGCCTAGACATCATTTTTCAAGAAATTATCAAAGAAAAGTGACCTGATATTCTAGATCAAGAGGGTAAAATATAAATTGAAAGAATCCACTGATGACTTTCTTTAAAGTCCTAAGATGAAAACTCCCAGGAAAATTATAGTCACCTTCCTAAGTCAAGGAGAAAATATTGTAAGCATGCAGAAATTAACCATTTAAGTTTAATGGAAACACAGTCAGGACAACACAAGATTTAGCAGCTTCTACATCAAAGGATAAGGAGTTTGGAATATGATATTCCAGACAGCAATGAAGATAGGAATAAAACCAAGAATCACCCACCCATCAAGAGTGAGTATAATCCTTCAGGGAGAATATGGCTATTCAATGAAACAGATACGTTTAAGCATTCTTTAGTATTTTATTTACAATGATCTCGTGGTTCTGCTCATTTCACTTAGCATCAATTCAGGTAAGCTTCCACAGGCCTCTCTAAAATTATCCTGATGATTGTTTCTTACAGAACAATAATATTTCATAACATTAATATGCCAAAACTTAATCAGTCATTCTCCAACTGATTGTTTTCTACTCAGAAGCTAAGAATTATTAGACTACCTGAAAACCATGAGGAAAAAAGAGCCTGGATAACATCTTTCAAGAAATCATCAAGGAAAACTGTCCTGATGTCCTTAAACCACAGGGTAAAATAGTCATTGAAAGAATAAATCAATCACCTCCTGAAAGAGACCTCAAAATAAAAAGTCCAAGGAATATCATGGCTAAATGTCAGAATTTTTAGATAAAAGAGAAAATACATCAAACAACCAGAAAACAATAATTCAAATATTGAGGAGACAAAATCATGATTACCTATGACCTGGCAGCTTCCACTTTAAAGGATCAGATGAACTGGAATATAATATTCTGGAGGGCAAAGATGCTAGAACTGCAACTAAGAATCAACTATACAGCCACATTAACCATTATATTTCAGGGGATAAATAAAATAGGGGGATTTTATTATTTTTTATGAAAAGAAAAGAACTAAACAGAAAATTTGATCTTTAGTACAGAACTCAAGAAGCATAAATAGATAAAAAAGGAAGGAAAAAAATTAAGTTTTTTAAAGCTAAAAACTTTAAATCCTTTTATGGGAAGATGATATGCTTAATTATTGAGAACAGTATCTTTTTAGGGATATACTTAGAGGGATGGTGTAGGTATAATTTGATTTTATTGTGATGATATAAAAAGAAATTATGGGTGGAAAATGGATTGTACTGGAAAAAGAGAAAGGGGGCTGTAAAATTACACTGCCTGAAGAGGCAAAAAGACTTATTACAGATGAGGGAAAGAAGGGAAGGTGATAGACATTGTGTGAACCTTAATCTTATTGGATTTGGCTCAAAGAGAGAATATCAGACATATTTAGTTTGATAGAGAAACTTGTCTCACTCTATAGGGAAATAGAAGGGGAAAGGACAAGGGAAGGAGAAAACTAATAAAAGGGAGAACAGAAGTAGAAAGGCCAAGGAATAAGAAACTGTGGAGTGGCTGTTAAAGGGGAGGGCTAATAGAGGGGAAAATAAGATGACAGGACATACAGAGTTAGTAATTTTAACTGTGAATGTGAATGGGATGAATTCCCCCATAAAACAGAAACAGATAGCAAACTGGATTAAAAGCCAGAATCTTACAATATGTTGTTTACAAGAAACACATTGAAAGCAGAGTAATACATAAAGAATAAAGGTAAAACTCTGGAGCAAAGTTCATTACACTTCAGCTGAATATAAAAAAAAAGCAGGGAGTATTAATACTGATCTCAAATGAAGCAAATGCAAAAATAGTTCTGATTAAAATAGATGAGGAAGTAAATTACATTTTGCTAAAGAGTACCACAGAGAATGAAGTAATATCAATATTAAACATATATGCAGCAAGTGGTAGATAGCAAATCTATATTGGTGGGGGCTCTCAACCCGCAAGTAAATACCAAATTTAAAATTCTGAAAATAAAAGGGGAGATTAATAAATCTGATAGTAAGAAAACTATTGAACTAATAAATAAAACTGAATTAAAATTTATAAAAAACCCAACAAAATAGATAAACCTTTAGTCAATTTGATTAGAAAAAGGAAAGAAGAAAATCAAATTGTTAGCATCAAAATTGAAAAAGGTGAGCTTTCTCCCAATAAAAAGGAAATTAGGGTAATAATTAGGAACTATTTTACCAAAATAGAGCAAAAAATCTCATAATCTAAGTGAAATGGATGAACATTTATAAAAGTTTTGCAGATTAACAGAGGAGGAAATAAGTTAAGTAGTTCCATTTTAGAAAAAGAAATTGAGGGGCAGAGCCAAGATGGCGGAGTGAAAACGTGACTCTCTGAGTCCTCCTCCAATCTTCTCTCAAATCAACAATAAAATAAGCCTCTGAAGTGATCTTCAAGTCAACGAATCCAGAAATATTTGGACACTGCTTTCGGATATCTCTGAAGAACTTCATATCAGGTTTGTTTAACTCAGACAGAGGGATAAACAGTGGCCTTGGTGAGGGCCAGAAGTGAGGGTGGGACTCAGCTCATTGTGGCAGAAACTTCAAACTCAAAACTCCAAACACCTGGAGTTTATCTGAGGCACTGGGGACACTCTGCCCTGATTGAGAGCAGGTGTTCTGGCAGACTTGCCTTGTTTAAAGAGTAATTCGGACTGAGTCCTAGCCCCCACCGGCCCAGCATATTAAGTTAATTCCAAGCCTTAAAGAGACATCCACACTGTCTAAAAAATGAAGAAGCAAAAGAGAGCTCTTAAAATAGACAGCTTCTATCGAGAGAAAGAAGGGCTGACCCCAGATCCTGAGGTTCCTTTAGACAAAACTCAAGAGGAAGTTATTAAGGACCATCACTGGTCCCTTTTTCAAAAGGCCTTTCTGGAAGATTGCATAAAGAACCTCAAAAGACAGCTGGAGGATAAATGGGAGAATAAACTGAAATCAGTGCAAGAAGCCCTGCAAAAGAGATATGAAAAAGAAAAAGAAATTGAACAAGATATTAATCAACTACCTAAAAAAATCTCCAGGCCCCAGTAGATTTCCAAGTCAATTCCACCAAACATTTAATGAACAATTAATTCATGTACTATGCAAACTATTTGAAAAAATAAGGAAAGAAAGAATCCAACTGAATTCCTTTTATGGCCCAGATATGGTGCTAATACTTCAACCAAGTAGGGTCAGAATAGAGAAAGGAAATTATGGACTGGCTTCCCTAATGAATATTGATGTGAAAATTGAAGATAAAAGATTAGCAAAGAAATTGTAATAAGTTATCCCTAGGATAA